>ONZH01015228.1:0-27650 GCA_900303285.1 Rhinella marina
GTCCCAAGATAGGGGACGTATATGATTTTAAACTGAGAAGAATCGATACCACACATGCCCCACTAGGAGAATTTGGGGTAATGGTGGGATTAGGCAGCCTCAGAGGCATCCATGCATGCTGCCCCTGCTGTTTCCTGTCCATTTCCGTGGTGTTTCCATCATTTTCTGAGGTTTCCAGGTTTTCACCCAGCCTTCCCTAGGCAGAGCCTTGGTCCCCTGCAAAAATGCTCGAGTCTCCCATTGACTTCAATGGGGTTCGTTATTCGAAACGAGCACCCGAGCATCGGGAAAAGCATTGACTAAGTCACAGCAGCTCTGGAAACCACTCGCAGAGCTGCCTGCTTTGCCCGGCCGAAATCTCGCGAGATTTCGCCTGCTCGAGATTTCGGCCGGGCGAAGCAGGCAGCTCTGTGAGTGGTTTCCAGAGCTGCCGTGACGTAGTTGAGGGGGGCGGCGGCCTACAATGCTAATATGGGCCGTTAATCCGTCCCTAAATAGGCGCGTTTTGGAGCATGAAGAAGGCGTGCTGGGCACAGGAGGGGGGCGTTACTGGGCTCCCTAACGCCCCTCTGGGCTCCTTCAGAGGAAATTTACATATCAGAAAAAGTAAAATAAAACGAAAACGGAAGCTGAAAAGAAAGATTGGAGACCACATCTAGACTCAAGGTACTTTACTGAACATGGCTATAGTTTTAGTTTAAAATACTAAAATCATGTGACAGATTTCCTTTAAAAAGTACAGAGCTGCAGCAGCTGCTGAGGAAAACTCAATTGCATTGTATCAGACTGATCTCACGAGGTCATTTTCTTTTTATCTTTAAGGAATGGTTACATTAGCAGAATAGGAAACAAACATAAAAATAACTCAATAATGCCTCGAAATCTGAGCTTGAGAACAACAATTTAACTGCATCATATCTTGACAGAAAAGATACTTTACATTTACTATACTTGTCTGCAAGCAGCAGCAGGCAGTAGATGTTAGACACAAGAAATGATTTTGAATGACTTAATAAACTCAAGGATCCCTGGATATTCACCTCCAAACTTGTATCTGATGTAGAAAAACTGAAGATAAAGACAATGCCATTTCTGTAATTTAATGTTAACCTCTCCTGAAAAACAAACATATTTTCAGTGTGACAGATGCTCACGTCAGATACGAGCACCAAAAGGCTTCACACAAGAAATAATCTTCTGTTTTTCACACATAATTGCTTTCGTATGGTTTCTGCAGGTTAAGATTCCAGAATGCTCATTGAGTGCTGTCGATTTTTTTCAAACTTTTGTTTTACATAACTGTAAATTATGTAAACAAGTTTCCATATCATGAAATGTATATTTCACATGGTGTACAGAAGATGCAGAGCAGAGTTTCCCTTAAATATTGCTTACTGCTAGTGTTGAGCAAATCGAAGCCAAATGAGTAGACTTTGATCTGAATTTCTGGAAAAATTTGATTTGCCACGAAGCCGAATTTCCTCGTGCTTCATGGTAACAAATCTATTTTTCATGAAATGGCAGCAAAAAAACAAAAACACTCATCTCATGCATTTGCTCATGGAGAGGTTGTTGCACCCATCTTGATTGAAGATACCATGCAAAGATGTTATCAGTAATAATGTCACTGTGCCCAGCCAGTCTGATAACATCATCATTTCACAGCGGAAGATTTCGCATGGTGTCTTCAATCGAGATGGAGATGTAGCATCAGATGCCACAATCAACGAAGAACACGGCATCTGAGGGGTTCAATGATGGGGGGCGATGCGATCACCATTCCCCATCATTGCACCCGCTACATAAAAAGGAATGCACTTTGGGACAAAGTAGTTTGTCAAAAATTTTATTTCTTTGTGAACTTTGGTGAAGTTGCCGAATCAAATTTTTCATAACTTTGCTCATCACTACGTACAACCAATAGAAAATAAAGCATGAAGTAGATCTGTTATTGCAGTGTTACATGCTATATATCACCTCACCCAAACTTTTATTTATTTTTACAACCATGCTATGTTTCAGGGCCAGACTTTTACCAGCCTCCAACCAAAACTTGAAAAAAAAAACTAAAAAAAAAATTGAGTATGTGAACTAAGGTAGATATGAATGGATGACCATGTAAACTCCCTTACCTTGGGAAGATTTGGCACAGAAATATCAAGGTATACAGGTTTCGCAATTCCCATGAACACATTGATGACATTATTTGAGACTAGAGATGAGCAAATTATGCAAAATTTTATTAGCCGAACATTCGCCAAACTTTTCCTAAGATTCGTATATTCGACGAATAGATTCGTTGAATTTGCGTACAAAATATACGTAATTATATGGCTTTTAGCGAACATTTGCGTACTAATAACGGATGTTCTGATAAAAAAAGGTACGCAACCTCTTTGAACACGTACGCATGAGCGTACAAATTAATTGCGTACGAAAATGACGGGCTTTGCTGGAGAGGAATGGTGGAGCAGAAGGAACGCTCTGAGTCTGATCCCTGGCTACATATGGATACTGTATCAGCAGATGACAGCAGATCATCCGGCTGAGACTGAGATGAGCGTGCCATCCACTCCACTACCTCATCCACTTTCTCCTCCACTACAATTTTGCGCCTAGGTGGGTTAGCCTGGTGGAAAAACAGCCAAGTATTGAGAATACTACTAGTAGATGCTCTGGCTACAGGTCCTTTGGCACTGCTGCCCTGTGCCACCTTCTCCTTATATTTAGAGCTCGAGGTCTGGCTGGAACTGGACCCCTTTTGCTTATTAATTCCAGAGATTTTTCAATTCACTCTGTGGCCCTGCAGCTGGTCTTTGTCCCTGTATCTCCCTGTCTCTCCCTATCTCTCCCTGTCTCTCTCTCCCTGCCTGATTAATTACTAGCCCTGAACTGGCCCTGCACTGGCCCTGCACTTGCCCTGCAGAATCCCTGATATGTGTAATATGGATTCCCAGAGCAATTACACCCCAATTTTCACAAAACAGGTCTCAGAGTCTCAGAACTTCACAGACAGTGCTTCTGCTCGTCTCAGCAGTCGCACTGGCGTCACTGGCTTACCGAGCCTGAGCCAATCAGAGCAAGCCCTGCCCACTAGGTCAGGTGACCGCTTTCTTCCCAGGCTTTTGCGCACGATAAACGAACTAACAGTAAAAGTTCGCTTATGAATTGAATTCGTACGCAACAGCGTATAGAGTAACTTATATGTAGCATTAGCGTACAATTTATCGGACAAGTACATAGCGAATGCGTAGAAAGCCTTAGGAACATTTTTGAATCTTAACGGAGCGAATCTCCAAAGATTCAGATTCGCTTCACAGCTGAAAATTTCCCAGATTTGATACGAATCAACGAATCAGCGAATAGATTCGCACATTTCTATTTGAGACCTATCAGAAATCATTTAGAAGATGGGAATATGTGTTATATTAGTGACATTACAGTTTGGGGCTCAACAGGGCCTAAATATCCCATCAGTATCCTGCATAATATCCTTAGAAATAGGTCGGCAACAATGAAAGGCGATAGAAGAGAACCATGCTTACAGCCCACACAAAATGTTCAAAACTCTTAAAGGGGTTATCGGGAATGTGATATTTATGACCTATCCTCAGGATAGTTCATCAATATCAGATTGGAGGGGGTCCGACTCCCAGGATAGGTAACACTGTTCTGCAGGCCTTCAGCAGTCATCCCAGGCACCAGAAGTGGACTGTTCATAGACCCTACAGTGAAATTTCCCAGTGGGCCAAGGCCCAGGGGACAGCCCAAGCCCTCCTTACCGTCGCTGGCCAAGTACCTAATGAACTGATGCTCTCAATGGCAATTCATTCTGGGAGAATCAGGTACCCATGTACTCGGCCCATCTGCAGATGTCCTCCTGATTTTAATTGTATGGCTCTCCTCAGGACTGTGAATACTGCAGCAGGGTATAGTTGCCAATGGCTCTATATCTTATATAGAGACAACTGGAGGAGGACAGAATGTGCAGCTAGTGATGGCTACCACTGAGGGACAGCTTCTGGGGCAGTATCTAGGGCTATACTGTGGTACTTAGTTCTGCTGAGGCAGCATTTTGTACTGCACTATGGTATTGCTGACCCCCCTACATGTGTTGGCCCATCCACTTGTGTTAGTCCTGACTTTTACCAATCTGGACCCCCCTATAAAATGTGGGCTGTGTTTAAGCTTTTTCCAGGGCCATTATAAGTTCCCAGTCCATCCCTGCCAGGCACAATATCAAATCTATACCTACAAGAGAATTAATTAGACCATTCTGAGCTCTGTTCCTATAGAAACGTGACAGAACCTAGGTGGACTTTGGAGAGGGCCTCAACAATTGTGACAAACAAGTCATGAAACATAGTAGGAATGAACATTCAGGTAAGAAAAATTTAAGTAGTACCTTCACAGAACACAGTAAGGAGACTGGTCATACCGTATAATTAACATAGTCAAGAAAAATTTGACAATCCTGTACCATGTTGGTTAACCTCTTGTATTTTTTAATGCTACCATTTTTGGGGTATGCTTACTGTATTGTGTAGCTATATTTCTCAATGTAACAATAAAAACTAGGCTGGGACACCTAGGCTGGATTGGTGAAGTGCCACATGTTCAGACATACAGGGGCCATGAAGATATTTTTTCTCCAGTAACTGTAAATTTCAGTACTGAATTCTTAATTGTATCAATTGTGATCACGTGGTTTACATTATTTACATTATTGAATTCACATCCTGTAATTTAAAGTATGTGGGTTGTACAAAAGTTGAAAATTGAAGGTCAGACAATCGAAACACATTTCTGACAGTAAAAATATACAATGCAAAAACCCCTCAGGAGCAGCTAGGCATTTTGCCAGCTTGAGAAAGGGGATGTACTGCTTTCTGACTTCTCACACAATAAGATAACAAGTTCATTACCTGTGTAGTGATTTATTACTCCTTGATTGGATATACATGAATATGTAACAATAACATTTTTTTATTAGTACTGCATTGGTATTGCACTGGTATTGCACAGTATTAAATTTGGACTTGAGTATGTGTTTTGTACCACTTTCTAACTTTTAACACAATGAGGGACATTTATCAATGTATTTATGCCACTATTGTGGCGTAAATAAGTTCCAAATTATGGTGCACGGAATATGTGCACGGAATTTGCAACTTTGTAACCTTCTCGCCCAGTGGCATAACTAGAGGTCTATGGGCCCCAGGACAAACTTTGAATTTGGGGCCCCCCATCATCCGCCAACTATAGGTTTGAATGCGTTGTAGTTAAATATTAAATAGAGGAGGTAGATGTTTAATTTTTTTCTATATAGTTCAATTTTTTGCCCCCTTTTTATATATTCCATTTTTGCCCCCTTTTTATACAGGGTGGGTCATTTATATGGATACACCTAAATAACATGGGAATGGTTGCTGATATTAACTTCCTGTTTGTGGCACATTAGTATATGGGAGGGGGAAAACTTTTCAAGATGGGTGGTGACCATGGTGGCCATTTTGTAGGTTGGCCATTTTGGATCCATCTTTAGTTTTTTCAATGGGAAGAGGGTCATGTGACATATCAAACTTATTGAGAATTTCAGAAGAAAAACAATGATGTGCTTGGTTTTAACGTAACTTTATTCTTTCATGAGTTATTTACAAGTTTCTGACCACCTATAAAATGTGTTCAAAGTGCTGCCCATTGTGTTGGATTGTCAAAGGAGCCATCTTCTCCCACTCTTCACACGCTCATAGCAACACCGCAGAAGAAATGCTAGCACAGGCTTCCAGTATCCGTAGTTTCAGATGCTGCACATCTCGTTAATATCACCAACCATTCCCATTTTCTTTAGGTGTATCCATATAAATGGCCCACCCTGTATATTCCATTTTTGCCCCCTTTTTATATATTCCATTCCCCCCTTTTTACATATTCCATTTTTGCCCCCTCTTTATATATTCCATTTTTGCCCCCTCTTTATATATTACATTTTTGCCCCCTTTTTATATATTCCATTTTCCCCCTTTTTTACATATTCCATTTTTGCCCCCTTTTTACATATTCCATTTTTGTCCCCTTTTTATATATTCCATTTCCCCCCTTTTAATATACTCCATTTTTCCCCTTTTTACATATTCCATTTTTCCCCCATTATATTTTAGCCCTTACTGAATATATATTGATTTTTGTCCCCGCTCTGTATATATTTCATTTTTTTACCCCTATATAATTTCATGTTTTTACCCCCATATGGCTGGCGGGCCCCCCCCCTTTAATAATCCAGATGGTGCCGCATTGCCAGAGTGCCCCCAAATGTACATACACACAAAAAAAATACTTACCTAGTCTCTGCTGCGGACTTGTTCGCGCCTTCTTCTTCTCACGTAATCCCGTCGTCCTGCGTACTCAGCATCACCCCGTCAGCCAGTGTGATCCCGCGAGACACGTGACCCAGCGCCAGGTCTCGCGGGATCACACAGTGGCCGCTCGCAGCGCCAGAGAGAGGTTATGGGGTGTTTTTATAGGGACAAGCAGGCTGTGTAGTGTTGTGCAGTGCGTAGCACTTTGCATTAGCGCTGCGCCGCTGGCCTAAAACAGAGATGGCCCGGGCCCAACTGACAATTAGAAGCACTTGTGGGCCCCGGGCCCCCTCCCCCGCCGGGCCCGGTCGCGGTTGCACCCTCTGCGACCGCGATCGTTACGCCCCTGTTCTCGCCCCTTTTTTTAAATGGTGGGAAAAGGGGCAGGGCTTCATGTGGCCTTCACTTCAGTGGGGCTGAGCTGGGCCTAGGCTATGTGATCGATGCACATGGATAGGTCATCAGTTAAAATATCTTGGAAAACCCCTTTAGCAGTTTCTTTACTTGTATGGTGATATAACACTCTCAGAATATATACTGCATGAACATACAATAATTCTTTTTCAGTGGCTGGTATTTGTGTTAAATTGATTTTAATATGGTTAAAATATAACGATCTATGTGAAAACGAGTCAGCTGTATGTACTGTCCTACTATATTTGGGGATCTTATAACAAGTAAAGAGCTGGACCTTCTATTCTTGTGGATACTACCATAATCAAATGTTTTTGGAGGACAATATATACTTTAATTCACAGGAAGTTAGGCATCAAATTTCGATTGATGGTGGAATAGGCACTATTTGGGATTTTCAGCAACAAAGATATACAAAGGGATCCTAACAAACATTGTTTTTAAGGGCCGTTCAGACGGCCGTGGTATTGCGCAATACCATGGATGCCACCCCATGGATGCACCCCATTCAAAATGCCTATTCTTATCCGCTATTGCGGACAAGAATAGGACATGTTCTCTTTTTTCTTGCGGAGCCGCGGCAAGATCACACGCCAGCAGTTGAAATGAATGGGGCTGCATCCATTCCGCAAAATTGTGGAATAGATGACGCCCCATTCACACGGTCGTGTGAACGGGCCCTTTCTTATACTGTTACTACAGCATAAAAGCAAATAGATTTTTTTGTAGATCTTCAATTAAAAACTTAGGAGGTCATTTACAACCAGATATATGCCACAAGTGGTGAAAATTCTGTTGCATGCCATGTTGCAGGAGAATCTGCGACTTCTTCCCCGCTAATGCCAGGTCTGAGAAAGGGGGCGTCTAAAACGCTGGTATTAATAAATTTGTCCCTTACTCTTAGAGAAGCTACATTAGACCTTTTAAATGGGCTTGTTGCATGCAAAACTGAATGAAGAAATCCATGTTTTTACACTTGGGGTAGCTTTGGTAACATGATATCTTTGGTGTCGCAACCTCTGCTCCAGGTACTGGTCAAAGAGATAGGAGAGGGCATATCCTGACAGCTGTGAGGAGTTCTAGTTCCTGACATGGGGCAGAGAGGCAAGAGGGGACTTGGCTTCAGAACCAGCGAGATCTGTGCTCTACTTGAATCCTACTGTGATATTGCTCAATGCCATTGTACTTTCAATTTGGCTCCTGTGTGTGCTAGATTACTCTGTGCTTATATGTCATATGTCACATGTCATCAGCAGGTTGCAACAGAGATACAGAGAGACTGGAAAAGACACAGAAAGGCATAGAAGTGGATGTCCTTTGGCCACATCCCACACTGATGACTAGAGATGAGCGAGCACTAAAATGCTCGGGTGCTCGTTATTCGAGACGAACTTTTCCCGATGCTCGGGTGCTCGTTTCGAGTAACGAACCCCATTGAAGTCAATGGGAGACTTGAGCATTTTTTGCAGGGGACCAAGGCTCTGCCTAAGGAAGGCTGGGTGAAAACCTGGAAACATCAGAAAATGAAGGAAACACCACGGAAATGAACAGGAAACAGCAGGGGCAGCATGCATGGATGCCTCTGAGGCTGCCTAATCCCACCATTACCCCAAATTCTCCTGCAACAGCCTGGTGGTTACCCTCATGGCAATTGTGCTCACCCAGACCAAGAAAGGCAAAACACATGCCCATCACATGTTAGGGAAGCACCCAACTAGATGCAACGAAGGTCCATCACCACCTGCAGGTGACACCACTGCTCATGCTGGCACTGCTGTGCTATCCCCCGCCCCACGACGCAGGCATAAGCCTGACACAGCATGGTGACAGCGTAGTGACACCAACAAGTGACCAAGTTAGATTGAGGTAGCAGTCAAATGTCTGTAGGTGAGCCTCCCAAAAATTTGTTTTGGAGTGTCCGTAGTTGACCCTTCTGTAAAATATTTTTTTTGTTTTTCCTGTTATTAGTTTATGTACAACCCATGGCTGGCATGGTGGCAATATATAGGTTTGCGTCACAGACGGTCCACTGCACCGTTACATTTTCTTCATCAATGCCAATTACTTTTTCACCAACTGTTGTCTGGCAATGATAAAGGGGAAGGTGAATCCACTGCCGAAGAAAACTGTCATCCTCCTACAAGTCTCCACTTGTTCTCAATTGAAAAGGGGATGTTCTTGCTGTGGCCTTCCTCATAGTGGCCGCTTCTGCGGACGACAGAGGTGGTGTACCTACTGACAGCCTGACCGAACACGATGGCAGACGGGGAGACACTCCCTCATGTAAAATTGTTTTGGAGTGTCTGCGGTTGACCCTCCTGTAAAATAGTTTTTTCATTTTTTTGTTTTTCCTGTTATTAGTTTATGTACAACCCATGGCTGGCATGGTGGGAATATATAGGTTTGCGTCACAGACGGTCCAGTGCACCGTTACATTTTCTTCATCATTGCCAATTACTTTTTCACCAACTGTTGTCTGGCAATGATAAAGGGGAAGGTGAATCCACTGCCGAAGAAAACTGTCATCCTCCTACAATTCTCCACTTGTTCTCAATTGAAAAGGGGATGTTCTTGCCATGGCCTTCCTCATAGTGGCCGCTTCTGCGGACGACAGAGGTGGTGTACCTACTGACAGCCTGACCGAACACGATGGCAGATGGGGAGACACTCCCTCGTGTAAAATTGTTTTGGAGTGTCTGCGGTTGACCCTCCTGTAAAATAGTTTTCTCATTTTTTTTGTTTTTCCTGTTATTAGTTTATGTACAGCCCATGGCTGGCCTGGTGGGAATATATAGGGAAGCACCCAACTAGATGCAACGAAGGTCCATCACCCATGCCCATGCTGGCACTGCTCTCCTATCCCCAGCCACACGATGCAGGCATAAGCCTGACACAGCATGGCGGTGACACCAACAAGTGACCAAGTTAGATGAGGTAGCAGGTGAGCCACCCAAAAATTTAGCCTGAAGCAGCATGGCGGTGACAACAGAGTGACCGAGTTAGACTGAGGTAGCAGGAGGTGAAGCACAGATGGTAATTCGAAGGAGGAGAAGGAGGGGTTGGAGGAAGAGGCATAGTAAGTCTGAGAAACCGTGACCGAGATAGGCCCCGCAATCCTCCAAGTGGGCAGTACATGAGCGGCCCCAGGGTCAGACTCGGTCAGAGTGCCCGAGCTACACGACGGTAGCAGGTAGAGCACATAAAAAATTTAGCGTGGCCCTGTATGTGGACGTTGAGGGCCTGGAGGCTGTCTCCTTGAGAAATGCTCAGGGTGGCCGAACGCCGGGCTCGACGGCGATCCCTTTTCGGGTTATCGATTGTCGAAATGTTGGCTTACATCAAGTTTGGTATCTGTTCTTATCAGTTGATGTGGCTGTTGGTGGTAAAGTGGTGTGCATAGCTGCTTCCCAAGCAGTTGGCCCGGGTTCGATTCCCATCTATCGCATTATGTGGCCCTGCGGAAAAATTGTTTAGAGAGAGGGCCTGTAGGTGGACCTTCGGAAAAATTGTTTGGAGAGAGGGCCTGTAGGTGGACCTTCGGAAAAATTGTTTGGAGAGAGGGCCTGTAGGTGGACCTCCGGAAAAATTGTTCAGAGAGAGGGCCTGTAGGTGGACCTCCGGAAAAATTGTTCAGAGAGAGGGCCTGTAGGTGGACCTCCGGAAAAATTGTTTGGAGAGAGGGCCTGTAGGTGGACCTCTGGAAAAATTGTTTGAAGAGAGAGCCTTTTGGGGGCCCTCCTGAAAAATTGTGGTAAAAGAGTGCCAGGTGGACCTCTAAAAAATGTCGTTTTTTGGGTCAGCGTTAGGCAAAGACTACAAGGAGGAGGAGGAGTAGGAGGAGTAGAGAAGAGAAATCAGATACATAAGTAATGTTAATCTTTAGCTGCTTTCCCCCGGAGGAGATTTGAATTCCGGTGAAATCCAGTCTTTATTCATTTTAATAAGCGTCAGCCTGTCAGCGCTGTCAGTTGACAGGCGTGTACGCTTATCGGTGATGATGCCACCAGCTGCACTGAATACCCGCTCTGACAACACGTTAGCGGCAGGGCAGACCAGCACCTCCAAGGCGTACAGCGCCAGTTCAGGCCACGTGTCTAGCTTTGCAACCCAGTAGTTGTATGGAGCAGAGTGATCGGTCCGGACGTTGGTATGGTCAGCTAGGTACTCCCTCACCATCTTTCTGTATAGCTCCCCCCTACTCTGCCTAGACTGGGGACAGGTGACAGTGTCTTGCTGGGGTGACATAAAACTGGCAAAGGCCTTGGAGAGCGTTCCCCTGCCAGTGCTGGACAAGCTGCCTGCTCGCCTCCTCTCCCCCGCTACTTGGCCCACAGAACCGTGCCCTCTGCCGCTAGCGGCGTCAGATGGGAAGGATTGTTTCAGCTTGTGCACCAGGGCCTGTTGATATTGATTCACATACTCCTTTCCTCTACAGGGATGAGAGTGGAAAGGTTCTGCTTGTACCGTGGGTCCAGGAGAGTGAACACCCAGTAATCGGTGTTTGAAAAAATGCTTTTAACGCGAGGGTCACGGGATAGGCAGCCTAACATGAAGTCTGCCATGTGCGCCAGAGTCCCAACACGCAAGAATTCCCTCTCCTCACTGGCCTGACTCTCCATTTCCTCCTCCTCCAAGTCCTCCTCTTCAGCCCATACACGCTCAAGAGTTAAGGACTGAGCACTGGTACCCTCTTCTGTCTCACCGACATTCTCCTCCTCTTCCTCCTCATCCTCATCCCCCTCCTCCGATACGCGCTGAGAAACAGACCGGAGGGTGCTCTGGCTATCAAGCGACATATCTTCCTCCACCGTCTCTTGTGACAAGCGCAAAGCATCCGACTTCATGCTGAGCAGTGAGTTTTTCAACAGGCAAAGCAGCGGGATGGTGAGGCTGATAATGGCAGCATCGCCGCTGACCATCTGTGTTGACTCCTCAAAGTTGCTCAACACCTGGCATATATCAGACATCCACGTCAACTCCTCATTGTAGACGTGAGGAATCTGAGTGACCTGACTACCAGTTCTGGTGGAAGTTGACATCTGGCAGTCTACAATCGCTCTGCACTGCTAGTAAACTCTGGATAACATGTTTAATGTCGAATTCCATCTTGTTGGCACGTCGCACAATAGTCGGTGAGCGGGCAGTTGTAGGCGGCGCTGCGCTGCCCTGAGAGTGGCAGCATCTGTGGTCGACTTGCGGAAATGCGCACAGATGCGGCGCACCTTGGTGAGCAAATCAGACAGAGGAACCGCTGAACTATGAGATTGAACACGTGGGCCAGGCATGGCACATGTGTCAGTCTGCCGAGTTGCAGAGCCGCCACCAGGTTACGCCCGTTGTCACACACAACCATGCCTGGCTTGAGGTTCAGCGGTGCCAGCCACAGATCGGTCTGCGCCGTGATGCCCTGTAACAGCTCTTGGGCGGTGTGCCTTTTGTCACCTAAGCTCAGCAGTTTGAGCACAGCCTGCTGGCGCTTACCCACGGCACTGCTGCTGCGCCTAGAGCTACCGACTGAAGGCGCCGTGCCCACGGATGGTAATTCGGAGGAGGGGTCGGAGGAGGAAGCATAGTACGTCTGAGAGACCGTGACCGAGGTAGGCCCCGCAATTCTCGGTGTGGGCAGTACATGAGCGGCCCCAGGGTCAGTCTCGGTCCCAGCCTCCACCAAGTTAACCCAATGTGCCGTCAGTGAGATATAGTGTCCCTGCCTGGCAGCACTTGTCCACGTGTCCGTGGTTAGGTGGACCTTCTCAGAAACAGCGTTGGTCAGGGCACGGATGATGTTCTGTGACACGTGCTGGTGTAGGGCTGGGACGGCACATCGGGAACAATAGTGGCGGCTGGGGACCGAATACCGAGGGGCAGCCACCGCCATGAGATTGCGAAAGGCCTTGGTCTCTACCAGCCTATAGGGCAGCATCTCCAGGCTCAGCAATTTGGAAATGTGGACGTTGAGGGCTTGGGCATGTGGGTGGGTGGAACTGTATTTCCTCTTGCGCTCCAGCGTCTGCTGTAAAGACAGCTGAACGCTGCGCTGGGACACATTAGTGGACGCTGTGGAGGATCATGGAGGCGAAGGTGTGGTTTTCCGGCGGGAGGCGCTCATGCCGGGGTCCTGGGCAGGGGCTTGACTAGCAGAGGCAGCGAGTGACACAGGGGAAGGAGCAGTGGTGTGACCCGCAGGAGGTGAACGGCCTTGGTTCCATTGAGTGGGGTGTTTAGCACTCATATGCCTGCGCATGCTGGTGGTGGTTAGGCTAGTAGTGGTGGCACCCCTGCTGATCCTGGTGTGGCACAGGTTGCATACCACAGTCCGTCGGTCATCCTCAATTTCTTTAAAGAACCTCCAGACTTGCGAACATCTAGGCCTCGCCACGGGAGCTTCACTACGTGAAACAGTTGCTGCTGATGCACCAGCTTTAGCCCTGCTTCTCCCTCTGGCCAAACCACTGCCTCTTCCAACCTGTTCTGGTGCAGCACTCGCCTCCGCCTCAGAAGCACTGTCTTCACTCGGCTTATCAACCCAGCTTGGGTCAGTCACCTCGTCATCCTCCGATTCCTCAGTCTGCTCTCCCCTCGGACTTCCTGCCCTGACAACAACTTCACCACTATCTGACAACCGTGTCTCCTCATCGTCCAACACCTCTTTACACACTTCTTCCACTAAGTTAACAGTGTCATCATCATCATCACCCACAGACTGCGACAGATGGAAAACTTGGGCATTGGGAAAGAGGTCAGCAGCAACCTGAGAAGTGGTTTGTGACTCTGGGAAGGGTCCAGAAAACAGTTCCTGAGAGTATGCCGGATCGCATTCCAAATTTTCCTGGGAGGGGGCAGACTGGGGGGAAGGAGGTTGAGGTGGAGGAGCCAGAGGAGTGCTCCCTTGGGTAACGTGGGTGGACTGCGTGGAAGACTGACTGGTGGACAAATTACTTGAAGCATTGTCCACAATCCACGACATCAGCTGTTAGCACTGTTGTGGTTTCAACAGTCCTCTACCACGTGTCCCTGTAAGTTGAGACATGAAGCTAGGGAGTGTAGCTCTGCGGCGTTCCCCTGCTCCCTCATCAGCAGGTACTGTCTCACCCTGCCCAGGACCACGGCCTCTGCCCCCTGCAGTAATTGAATGCCCACGCCCACGCCCTTATCCTCGACCCTTAGCCCTGGGGTTCAACATTTTCTGTATAGTAACATAGTAACATAGTTTATAAGGCCGAAAAAAGACATCTGTCCATCCAGTTCGACCTGTTTTCCTACAAGTTGATCCAGAGGAATGCAAAAAACCCCTGTGCGGTAGAAGCCAATTTTCCTCACTTTAGGGGAAAAAATTCCTTCCCGACTCCAATCAGGCAATCAGAATTACTCCCTGGATCAACAACAACCCATATCTAGTAACTATAACCTGTAATATTATTACCCTCCAGAAATACATCCAGGCCCCTCTTGAACTCTTTTACTGAACTTACCATCACCACCTCCTCGGGCAGAGAGTTCCATAGTCTCACTGCTCTTACCGTAAAGAATCCTCTTCTATTTTTGTGAACAAACCTTCTTTCCTCCAGGCGCAGAGGATGTCCCCTCGTCATGGTTACTGTCCTTGGGATAAAGAGATCATGGGAGAGATCTCTGTACTGACCCCTGATATATTTATACATAGTTATTAGATCTCCCCTCAGTCGTCTTTTTTCTAAAGTGAATAACCCTAATTTTGATAATCTTTCTGGGTACTGTAGTCCACCCATTCCAGCTATGACTTTAGTTGCCCTCCTCTGAACCCTCTCCAGCTCTGCTCTGTCTGCCTTGTTCACAGGAGCCCAGAACTGTACACAGTACTCCATGTGTGGTCTGACTAGTGATTTGTAAAGTGGCAGGACTATGTTCTCATCACGGGCATCTATGCCCCTTTTGATGCAACCCATTATCTTATTGGCCTTGGCAGCAGCTGTCTGACACTGGTTTCTGCAGCTTAGTTTGCTGTTCACTAAAATTCCTAGGTCCTTTTCCATGTCAGAGTTACCCAATGTTTTACCATTTAGTATGTACTGGTGACTTGCATTATTCCTTCCCATATGCATAACCTTACATTTGTCAGTGTTAAACCTCATCTGCCACTTCTCTGCCCAAGCCTCCAGTCTATCCAGATCCATCTGTAGCAGTGTACTGTCCTCTTCTGTGTTAATTACTTTACACAGTTTAGTGTCATCTGCAAAAATTGATATTTTACTGTGCAAGCCTTCTACAAGATCATTAATAAATATATTGAAGAGAATAGGGCCCAATACTGACCCCTGTGGTACCCCACTAGTTACAGTGACCCAATCTGAGTATGTACCATTAATAACCACCGTCTGTTTTCTGTCACTGAGCCATTTACTTACCCACATACAGACATTTTCTCCAAGGCCAAGCATTCTCATTTTATATACTAACCTTTTATGTGGTACCGTGTCAAATGCTTTGGAGAAGTCCAGATATACGATATCCATTGATTCCCCGCGGTCAAGTCTAGAACTTACCTCCTCATAGAAACTGATTAAATTGGTTTGACACGACCGATCCCTCATGAAGCCATGCTGATGTGGAGTTATTTGCTTATTTTCATTGAGGTACTCCAAGATAGCATCTCTTAGAAAACCTTCAAACAGTTTACCCACTAGAGATGTTAAACTTACCGGCCTATAGTTCCCGGGCTCTGTTTTTGGACCCTTTTTGAATATTGGCACCACATTTGCTATGCGCCAATCCTGTGGAACACTCCCTGTCAGTATAGAGTCCTTAAATATCAAGTATAAGGGTCTGGCAATGACATTACTTAATTCTCTTAGGATACGTGGGTGTATGCCATCCGGTCCTGGCGATTTGTCTATTTTAATCTTTTTAAGACGCCCCAGTACTTCTTCCTGGGTCAGACAGGACACTTTTAAAGGGGAATTCACTTTTATATTCTGCATTTCATCTGACAGTTTATTTTCCTCAGTGAATACAGTGGAGAAAAAAATATTTAAGAGTTTTGCTTTCTCCTCATCGCTCTCTGCTACTCCCCCCTCACCACTCTGTAAGGGGCCGACACCTTCAGATTTATACTTTTTAGTATTTATATAATTGAAGAACATTTTAGGGTTAGTTTTACTCTCTTTAGCAATTAGTCTTTCAGTCTCTAGTTTAGCTGCTTTTATTTGTCTTTTACAAATTCTATTTTTTTCCTTATAGTTTTTCAATGCTTCCTTGCTCCCCTCCTGTTTTAGTGATTTAAATGCTTTCTTTTTGTCATTTATTGCTTTTTTTTACAGTTCTATTTATCCACATTGGTTTTTTCTTGTTTCTTGTTTCTTATCATATATAAGTGTATTATATACAAAAAAAAAATAAATTGGCCTGCTGTACTGAAACCCACAAACTTGTTTAATCTGAACAAGAAAATATATAGGTGGATAAGTTAGAGCTAAATTACGTATGTTATTACGTACCGTGCAGTATGGTGCAATTACACGGAAACTATTAGATTAGGCAGACTTGGTCTGCTTAATTGCAACCCAGACAAATGTCGCACAGAGATTTTTGTAATGTAGCTGTATCAGTGAGAGCAAAAGACCTTTTTTACTGACGTGACGTACAGAATGGGTCACCTGGACAGAAAATACGGATTGTGGTGACTGAACAGCTGAACTGTGACACACAGAATGGTTCCACACAGCTGTGTGAAATGGATTTGTATCACTGAGATAAAACAACAAAAAAACTATTTATATATATATATATATATATATATTTTTTTTTTTTTTTTATATATTTTTTTAATATATATATATTTTTTTTAACGTGAAGTGCAGAAACTATCAGAGAGCAAACTCAGCCCCTGCTGACTGTGGCTATTTTGACTGCAACCCAGACAAATGTCGGACAGAGATTTTTGTAATGTAGCTGTATCAGTGAAAGCAAAAGACCGTATTTGATTACGTGACATACAGTATGGGTCACCTGGACAGAAAATACGGATTGTGGTTTGTGGTGAGTGGATAGCTGAACTGTGACACACAGAATGGTTCCACACTGCTGTATGAAATGGATTTGTATCACTGAGATAAAACAATAAAAAAAGGGTTATATATGGCGATAGCTGCACTACTAGTGCCAGCCAGCCCAGCCAGGAGACAAAAAAAAATGTCTTGTAGCCCTTAGAAGGGCTGTTGGGTTCTTTTAAGATCACTCCTGCCTAACAGAGAACTAAATCCAGGCCCTAACACTCTCCCTGAAACGCAGAAGCTCTGTCCCTAGCGACATCCAGACAGCATCTGAGCCGAGCACAGCGGGCAGTCACTAGTATATTCCAGGGTCACCTGATCAGGCCAGCCAACCCCTGCTATCGACATGTAAGGGCCCTATGTGATGCTGGGTGTACCGCAGAGTCTCCTGGCTTGTGATTGGCTGAGTTTATAGGCGCCAAAAATTCAAAATGCGGAAGATGCCATTTCCTCGAGCATGGCGAGATACTCGGCCGAGCAGCGAGCACTTACGAGTACTGTAATACTCGAACGAGCACCAAGCTCGGACGAGCATGCTCGCTCATCTCTACTGATGACGCTTCATAATGAACAATGCCCTGCGGAACTGGAAAATGAATACTACACAACTCCAGGCACATTTAAGGAAGGCGAGAGACACCCATGTGTGACTTCAAACCATTCAAAACCATTTACATTAGATGGTTTGCATGCTGGACAACCTGACCACACCATCAGGCATATGTGCCAGGGAGCATCTACCCTGGACAAGGGACAAATGGGCCTCATTACTGTTCACTGATGAAAGTCAGTTCACGCTGAGAAATGATGGCCACCAACGATGTTGGAGACGTCAAGGAGAGCACTATGTATCAGCCACTGTTGTCACCAGATGAGCCAGTGGTGGTAGTGTTACAGTGTGGGTAGGTGTGTGTAGTCAATATAGTACTGCCTTACACTTTGTGAATGGTATAGTGACAATCTCATACTACTTGAATAACATCATTAATCCAGTCATTGTGCCCCTCCATGAACAACATAGGCCTAATTTCATCATCATAGATGACAATGTGCCAGGTCATCGCAGTTGCATCCTTAGGGAACGGCTGCTGGAGGCTGGGGTACCTCAAATGGAGTGGCCTTTAATTTCTGTAGATCTGAATCCCATTGAAAAGCTATGGGATCAGTTGAATTGTCGTGTAGAGGCTCGTAACTTTGTATCCCAGACCCTCATTGACCTGAGGGCCGCCCTTCAAGAAAAGTGGGATGCCATGCCCTAGCAGACAATAAGTCAAGACATCGTTGTCAAGCTGTAATTGATGCTTAAGGCCAAATGAAAGTTCTTGAGACATTGACATTTTACCCACTGCTGTTGTTGGCTTTTGTTTCAATAAATTGTTTGAGATGAGGAAATCACCATTGCTGCTTCTACTTAAATGTGATACTTTTATAATATATCACTGTACCGTGAACTTTTTACGTTTTCCATAAATTTCACCCAAAAGCCAAATATCCCTAACTGTTTTGAGTTGTGTACATATTACTGCTTTATTCACAAGCAAAATACATACAGTATTAATATAGTCACCAGTAATATGTGTTAGCTTAGAAAAAACATACGTCTGTGTGTGGTAATGCTATAGCTTGATGTTAAAGAGGATCTTTCACCACTCCTTACATGCCTGTTTTAATAGCTACCTGCAATCTCCATGTAATATCACTTTTGAAGCATCTGTTCTTAAGTTTCTATGTTGTGCCATTCCTTTATTATTTCTACTAGAAGTTATGAATCAATTGCTAGCACACTTCAGTAAGGGTGCAGAGGGGAGGTAACCAGTTGGGGGTGTGTACCTGCACAGTCTGACTCTATTCAATCAGTGCTGCCATTGTCAGACTGTGTGGGAACACAACTCCCCCCCCCTCCCAACTGGTTACCACTCCTCTGTACCCTTACTGCAGACTGCCAGCAATTCATTCATAATTTCTAGTAGAAATAATAAAGGAATGGCACAACATACAGCCATAAGAATAGAGGCTCCAGAATTGTTATTACACGGGGAACGCATGTAGCTATTAAAATAGGCATGCCAGTAGTGGTGATAGGGCCTCTTAACGTGTTTGCTTTTGCATGTAGACATCCCAGGCTTGAATCCTGGGAGATACTTCTAAGTTTTTGTCTTTAAATATTTTTTTCTTCCACATTTAACCCCTTCCTCACTGCCATACGGCTATATTCGTCCTATCTGCACATACCCCGTACCTCACCTGGAACAGACTGGCAATGTGGACCATGCTTCAAACATGCCAGGATCTTCTGCCTATCTGCATCACACACCCAAGAGTCACGCTTGTGATGTCAGTGACAAGACACATGACTACCATGCACAGGCACACTGCGTAAAGACACAGGGCCGGAAGGCCAAATAAGTTGGCCAAAGAGCATTTGCACAATTCACAAGAGTGATATTGACACCTAGTGTTGATATATCAAAATACAAGAAAATGAAAATAATTAAATTATCCAAAAAAGTATACAAAAACATATAATAAATTAATAACTGTACCCATTATGTGAAATTATGCATATGTACAGTATAAAACATGGTACAATAAAAAATTAATTCAGAAAAACACTGATTGTGTGTTTTAAACACATTAATTCAAAATATGTTACATACATAAATTAAAAATAACACAGTTCATCTAAGTCATGCATAATAGAATGATGTGTGAAATAAAATAAAAATGTATGAATTGGAAAAATGATGATGTAAGATGAATAAAGCATATTATGTGTCATATGTAAAATATGTGATAGCACTATGTATGAAGTGAGATGAAATGAAAAAGAAAGTTATGTGAGAATGAAAAAATAATACAAAAATTATATAATAATAAAATATATATAATTAAAAATGAACAATAAACAATAAAAAGATAAATAAAACAATAATACATTATAATACTAAATAAATAAAACATAAAGAAAATTTTGTTATTCCTCAGAAATGTATGAATAAACCATATGTAGCATTTCTAAACAAAGAAAAACGGCTCATATCAGACCTGCAAAAGTATATCCTGAAAAAACATCCTCATGGTGGTCTTTAAGACAGAACATTCTTATGTTAGCTGTCCATTTGAATGCGAAGAAGCTGTGCGTGAGATTTTGCACGGGATCTTCAATCAAAATGGCCGCAGCGTCCTCTTTGTGCTCAAATGGATGAGGTGAGTTTGCTTTTTTTACCGCCATTTCTGGAAAAATTGATTTGTTACCACGAAGAACGAGGAAATTCGGCTTAATGGTGAATTTAATTTTTCCTGAAATTCAGATCGAAGTCCACTTTGAATACTTTGATTTAATCAACACTAATTATAGTGTTTAACCACCTAACTGTTTTGCCGCAGTCCAGCATGGGCAGTGTGAAAAGTAGCTCGTGCGTGTTTCACTGTATCTCTCCTCAATGGTAGCAGCTAGAAATATGCAACTGGTCTTGTCCAGAGGAGAAATCACTGTTAGAGATCAAGTCAGGAATAATCAAGAGTAAAACCTGTTTTTACTTTCATTTTCAGCTGCATTCACAGCATCCCGATTTCTATGAGTGATATCTTTCTCTGTCTTGAACATATTGCTGACATTTGATGTCTGCTTTCAAACAAGATCAGTTGCATGTTTCTAGCTGCTACCATTAAAGAAGTAGTAGCATCAAAACAGCCGTCCCCCTCCAGTTAGCTACTTTTCCCACTGCTGGAGCTCCACCCTGGCAAAACAGAGGGTTAAAAGGGTGGTATCACTTCAGCAAATAACATTTATCATGTAGAGGAAGTTAATACAAGGCACTCACTAATGTATTGTGATTGTCCATATTGCATCCTTTGCTGGCTGGATTAATTTTTCCATCACATTATACACTACTCGCTTCCATGGTTATGACCACCCTGCAATCCAGCAGTGGTGGCCATGCTTGCACATTATAGGAAAAAGCACCAGTCTATGTGTACTTCCACGGTCCCAGTCACGAAATAGGCTGGCACTTTTTCCTATGGTATGCAAGCACGGCCACCATTGATGGATAGCAGGGTGGTCATAGCCATGGAAACAAGCAGTGTATAATGAGATGAGAAAAATGAATCCAGCCAGCAAAGGAGGCAATATGGACAATAACGATACATTTAGAGATGAGCGAGAGATAATACAAATTTATTCAGTAGAATTTGCGTTAAAAAATAATCGTTGTTTTGCAAACATTACTGCACAAATTACGAACATACAGTCTAACCGTTGTTAAAAATACACATGAGGCTAGGCCGCGGCGCACAGTCCTCGGAGGCAGTCCATATGAGGTAGAAAAGTACTAGCTATCCGATTAAAGTGCATAATTTACTAAAAACACCATACAATAAGAGCATAATAGGACACATTGCAGTACCTGAAAAATAATACACACAATGGGCTAAAGAACATTGCTGAACCTGTAAAAACATTATTGCTAAAATACTGCAAAGACATAATTATGTAAACATTTTAGTGCAATCAATTTCACATTTGCAAGCATAATAGGCACATATATATATCTACGTTTGAGTCTCTCCTCATGGCTGCTTGGCATAAAACACTGGAACACATAGTCCAAAATTCAATTGTAATCCACGTGTGGTAATCATAGTAACATAGTTTATAAGGCCGAAAAAAGACATCTGTCCATCCAGTTCGGCCTGTTTTCCTACAAGTTGATCCAGAGGAAGGCAAAAAAAAAACCCTGTGCAGTAGAAGCCAATTTTCCCCACTTTAGGTGAAAAAATTTCTTCCCGACTCCAATCAGGCAATCAGAATAACTCCCTGGATCAACGACCCATCTCTAGTAACTATAACCTATAATATTATTACTAGAGATGAGCGAATTTTTAAAACATTCGATTTGGCTGGTTGGTCGAATTTTCCGAAAAGATTTGCTTCGATCCGAATAAATTTGTGGCGAATCGCGTTAAAAAACAGTTACTTCCGTGCTGCAGAGAGCCTGGATAGTGGTGTAGAACACTGTGCCTTGCAGTAAAACGCATAGGGAGTAGTGTTGAGCGAGCACCTCTGTGCTCGTATGCTCAGGTGCTCTGGCCGAGCACTCGAGCATAATGTTAGTCAATGGGACTAAACCAGGCACCCCTTGCTCGGAAGAGGGGAGGGTGTCTGGTTAATAGGAAAAGGTCAGAATCGCGACTTCTCCTTTTTTACTCCTTTCGCTCGTAAAAGTATGCTAATTAACTGAATATGTACTAACTGAACATTAGCGCACAATGCGTACACATTAGCGTCCAAATGCGTACGCATTAGCATGCAATGCGTAGCATTGTCATACAAATCAACATAACAGTGAATGCCAGCATTGCGCTTGAGTACACTCGGTGTTCGGCTGAACACCGAGCGGAGCCGAGCGTAGGCATGCTCGGCCGAACAGCGAGTTCGGCCGAGCATGCTCGCTCAACACTAATAGGGAGTCTACTGTGGTAGGGAAAGAATACAGTGAGCCAGTGTGACACGCCCATAACAGGCTTCGCTCTTAGAATCGCTGCACACTTTTATGTATTTGGGCAGTTAAGGGGCCAAACAACTCAAGTCTGAACTCAGCCTTACAGGTCAATGTTAGCGCCAGCTATAAAGAATCATGCTGAGGCCCAACATCCTACTAGAGCACCAAAAGCGAACGTCTTTTACACCAATTCACTGATTCCACATACATTTCGACAGAACCTGTTCTATTACATGCTTATACAAGCAGAGCCCCCCCAGACAGGTTGGAGATAGCAGTGGCAGCAGCATCAGCAGACTATAGAGTGGCATGACGATAGTGTGGCCAGGTGGCAGCAGCATGAGTAGGCCACAGAGTGGCAGAATGACAGACCCTGATAGTGGCAGCAGCAGTGGAAGTAGTAGAACAATTTGGAGGCCACAGAGTGGCACAATTAGCTAATTTTGACATAGCGGCAGCCAGGAGACGGCATGTGGAGTCGGCGGCGACAGCAGCATCAGGCCGGAGAGTGGCATGATGACATACCCTGAAGAGCAGACCGTAATAAAAAATTCTCGTCCATTTGGTTAAGATCAACTGTCGCATATGTTCTTATCAGTATCGGGGCTGGTTATGCCAGCGGACAGGAACGTAAGACAGAGGAGGTGCAGTGAAGGCTCCAGCTTTGCCTCGACTGTGACAAAATGTCAGTATTGACCCAAGACGCCAAGAAAGTTCGGAGTTCCATCTTGAGATCGAGCTGGCGGTCTGCAGGGAGCTGAGCTACTACCTGTGGGAGCCCCTGCCTCCCGCCTCCCCAATGCTCATCGCTGAGTGTCCCGGGGGCCGGAATCGTTTACTTTTAAAAATTTGAGTGTTCAAAACAAACAGGGTTTCCTGTGTACTTGAGCTTTTGTCAGGGAATTATTTTTTATCCCTTACTTCAATTGATTGTCTCTGTCCAAATTAGATTTTGAGTGAGTGCGTCGACGCTAAGAACTCCAGACCACACAGGATATTGTTGGTTTGAAATCCCAAACACTTCTCTTTATTTTCAGGAAGCACTGTCTCATTTTAATTCTCTGATTTAGGAGGGATTTAGGAGTGGTTATCAAATCACATGTATCTCCATACCCTACTATAATTGGATGTCCAGAGTATATAACCTTTTTTAGACATAGAGCATAAATTTATGAAATCACAAAACAGGATATATGTATACAATAGGTTTCTTTTGCATCTGCGCAGTCTTATTCAGGCGTTGGCTGACTAATATTCTCTTCGTCATTCAAAAGAGGAACTAGGTGCTTCTGTCTGAAGGCCTATCTTGCGTAAGCTTTTCCAAGCTAAAACAATCTTGTTATGTTATCTGGGTAAAGTGATTGTCAAATGCATAACATAAGATGTAGCAGATGAGATGTAACAGATTTCCATGTTTTTTCTTATTGCTCACCTTCACAGTCCCCCCTAAAAACATTGAAATCTGTCCTCTATCTTTCCCTAAAATTCAAACTCATGTTTCCTTTGAATGTCTGTAGATCTGAGCGGGAAGGGATTGGGAGGCTTCACCAGTTTGAGACGAGTCTCCCCTTGCGAGGGACCCCCCTTTGCAGCTGGACTTCTCAGATCGCCATTCATTCCCTCTGGTTGTCCCTCTCTCTCTCCCTCTCACCCAACCCACAGCTTGGCATTTGGCAACCTCACAAAACTCAAACTTAAAGGTCGCCACTTGGGTACTTGATGAATTGTACCAGAATGTGACTGTTCCCCTAGTAGCTATTCCCCCATCCCGGGTGATCGCTACCTCTTGTGCCACACATATACAAACAAAACAGATTTTGTAAAGGATAAAGGTATTCTTCATGATAACGGACTGGGAGGGTCCACTTTCTTGCAGTGCGAAGCGTGTATCCAGGTAGGTTTCCTTTCAAGCTTCACTGAAGTCGGGGATACTAGAAGAACTTGGTATGGTCCTTCAAATCTGGGTTCTAGAGAATCTCTGACGTGTTTTTTCACCAGCACAAAGTCACCTGGTTGTAACTTGTGCGTCTCTTGGTCAGAGTCTGGATCTGGAATAGATGAGAACACTGCAGCATGGGTTATTTTCAATTCATTACATAAACTTACAACATATTTCACAAGATTATCATTCCCTGCACTTAATTGTTGTGGGTGGCACCTCCCCAGCCTGGGTGGGCCTAAGAACAACACCTCACAGGGAGTGAGGCCAGTGGCTTGTCTAGGTGTGTTTCTGATAGAATAAAGTGCAATGGGCAAAATGTCGGGCCAGGGGAGAGAAGTTTCTTTACTAGCTTTCAGAATCTTATTCTTCAGAGTAGCGTTCATTCTTTCCACCTTTCCACTTGATTGTGGATGACAAGAATTGTGTAGGCCCAGGTCAGCTCCCACTAGCTTCCAAAGTTCTCTGGTTACGTCTGCAATGAAGGCCGATCCTTGGTCACTTTGAATAATTTCTGGTATTCCGAATCTACAAACTACTTCAGTCAATAGTTTCTTTACAGTAGTTCTGGCAGTCATATTGCTGACTGGATAAGCTTCAGGCCATCCTGAAAACATGTCCACCACCACTAGAACATATTTGTATTTTCCGCTCTTGGGTAATTCCATGTGATCGATTTGGATCCTCTGGAATGGATATAACGGCTTGGCTAAATGTTTTTTTCGGTGTTGCTATCATTCCTCCTGGGTTACAAGTGTTGCATATTTCACAACTTCTTGAATAGTTGGTGGTTATTGTAGTAATTCCAGGTGCCAAATATATTTTGTTAATCACATCATTCATTTGGTTCTTTCCTCTATGAGTAGTATCATGAGCCCATTGTACTACAGCTGGGTACAGTGCCTTGGGTAAGCACAATTTCTTGCCCTTTCTCCAGAATCCATCTTGTTGTAGTTCAGCTCCCTTTTCTTCCCATATTTTCCTTTCTTCTGGACTTACTTGAGTTTGAAACTGTCTTAAAAGTGCAACTCCTGGATTTGGGACTCCTTGTTGCTGGGTCTTCTCTTCTTCTTCCTCTTTTTCCTTTCCCGCTCTTGTCAGGATATATATATACCCGACTCTGCTTTCTCTCGCACCCAAACATCCTCTTGCTTTGGCTGAAAAAGTGCTGCAGCCTTGGCGGCCAAATCCGCTCTGTGATTTCCCTTTGACTCCTCTGTCTCTGTTCTGCTATGAGCCTTGACCTTCAAAACTGCTACTTGTTTTGGTAGCTCGAGAGTTTGCATCAACGTCTTGACAGCTTTATAGTTCTTGATAGGCGTTCTACTAGCTGTCTGGAAACCTCGCAGGGCCCACTTCAGGCCAAAGTCATGTGCGATACCGTATGCATAGGCTGAATCTGTATAGATGTTAGCAGTCTTTCCTTCCGCAAGTATGCAAGCCTCAGCCAGAGCTTTTAGCTCAGCTTCTTGGGCCGACATGTGTGGAGGTAAGGAAGCAGCCTTCACGGTGTCTTGCAAAGTAACCACAGCAAATCCAGTGTGGAACCGTCCTTGATCATCTGCATATCTCGAGCCATCAGTGAAGAAAACATAATCCGGGTTATCCAGTTTAGTTTCAGAGACAGTAGGAAGATGGGATGTCTCAGCCTCCATTTGTTCGAGGCAATCATGGTCTATGTCATTTCTTTCCCGTGGATCTTCCCCCCTTGCGAGAGGAAGCAGAGTAGCGGGGTTCAGTATGATGCATCTCTTCAGAGTCACATTTTCTGGTAATAAAAGGGAGCATTGTAAACGGATGTTACGTTGCATAGAAAGATGTGGTTGTTGAGATTGTTTGAGGATTGCTTGAAGATCATGGGGAGCCAAAATGGTAACAGGGTGTCCAGAATGATGTCTTGAGTCTTGTCAAGAAGAGCTTGCGCAGCAATAACAGCCTTGAGACAAGTGGGTGCAGTCTATGCAACAGGGTTAAGTTTGCAAGAATAGTATCCAAGAGGTCTCATAGAGTCACCATGTTTCTGAGTGAGCACCCCAGAGGCATGACCAATGTGTTCACAGATGAAGAGATTAAAGGGTTCAGAGTAATTTGGAAGTCCTAATGCTGGTGCTTTCAAAATCAGTTGTTTAAGGTTGTCAAAACAATCCATAGCTTGTGGAGATAGTCTTTTAGTGGCCAGGATCTCTTGGAAAGAGTCATATAGTGGTTGCATGAGGGCAGATGCATTGGGGGATCCATTGCCGGCAGTAAGTAATTATTCCCAAAAATCCTTGAAGTTCTTTGAGATTACGCGGGTATGGAATATTTTCAATAGCTTTTTTCCGATCATCAGTGAGATGTTTTGTTCCTTGTGAAATACAATGTCCAGGGAATATAACTTTTATACGACACCACTGGAGTTTGGATTGCGAAACTTTAGAATTGATGTTTGCTAAATGTTGGAGAAAACTGATAGATTCGATTTGACAAAGGTGGAGATTAGGGGCACAAAGGAGAAGATCGTCTAGATCAGTGGTGGCGAACCTATGGCACGGGTGCCAGAGTCGGCACTCAGAGCACTCTCAGTGGGCACCCTTCCCCTGAAAAAAGTCTATGGTGTACCAATATGCCGTAAACTTTTCCTGCCTTTCAACAGCGCAGGGCGCACTATGAACAGCACGGGTGGTCAGTTGAATGCAGGCAGGCTATTATAGATAAATGATCTAATATATACTATACAGTTCAATGACTGTAGCATTCAGATTAAATTGGCGTGTTAGCACTTTGCAATAAATAAGTGAGTTTTGGGTTGCTGTTTGGGCACTCGGTCTCTAAAAGGTTCGCCATCACTGGTCTAGATATTGCAAGAGAGCAATTTCAGGATGCTGTAAAATCCATGGTTGGAGACAAGTTTGCAGAGCTTGGGTAAATTGATTGGGGGAATTCTGAGCGCCCTGGGGCATCCTCGTCCATGTATATTGAGCTCCTCGATAAGTAAAAGCAAAGAGGTATTGACAGTCCTGATGTAAAGGGATGCTGAAAAAGGCTTTACTAAGATCAATTACTGTGAAGTATATAGCATGAGGAGGTATGGTACTGAGGAGGGTGTGAGGATTAGGGACAACGGGAGTCTCCATAATTGTAGCGGAATTCACAGCTCGTAGGTCCTGTACCAGGCGATATTTGGGTGGTTCACCTGGAGCGGATTTTTTCTTTACAGGAAATAAAGGAGTATTTGCGGGGGATACACATGAGATGAGTACTCCTGCCTGTAGAAAGGTTTTGATTTGGTCTTCTAGCGATCGTTCTTGACCTGCTTTTAGAGGATATTGGGGTAATCTTAGTACCGATGCTTCCTTGTTTTAAGAAAACTTGTACAGGTGTAACTGGTAAAAAGGCCAATGTCATCTGGTCCTGAGGACCATAA
>ONZH01015229.1:0-38028 GCA_900303285.1 Rhinella marina
TCAAAGTATGGTCACTATTTATCCTATTTTGGTGTTAGGCATGGGATTCAGCCAGTTCCCTCAGGTTCTCCAGATCCAGTGCTCTGGCTGTGGCAGCTAGAGATGAGCGCTTCCATTCCATAGTTTAGCTCTTCAGGCTTTTTAAAAGTTGTGCGTTATGTGTGGAGTGTATAAATGGTGTATGCATATGTAAACATGTGTCGTGACGCCGCGTCTCCATTGTTGAGTAGGGAACCTCTTGTTAAAAATTTCGATCCCACCCCTGGTGTCAGATGCCTTCTTTTATGTCTTCTGACCTGTCAAGAAGTGACCCTCATTTTGAGAGATTCATCCAAATCAAATTGCAAATTCGGATTCCTCTGGAAGCCAAAATTTTGGATACTTTGAGACAAATTTGATTAGTTTAGAATCGATTTACTCACATCTCTACTCACTAGAGATCTCTACTCACTAAATCAGTTGGTACTAGTGATGAGCGAGCACTAAAATGCTCGGGTGCTCGTTATTCGAGTCAAATTTTTTCCGATGCTCGGGTGCTCGTTTCGAATAACGAACCCCATTGAAGTCAATGGGAGACTCGAGCATTTCTTGCAGGGGACCAAGGCTCTGCCTAGGGAAGGCTGGATGAAAACCTGGAAACCTCAGAAAATGATGGAAACACCACGGAAATGGACAGGAAACAGCAGGGGCAGCATGCATGGATGCCTCTGAGGCTGCCTAATACCACCAATACCCCAAATTCTCGGGCAACAGCCTGGTGGTGACCCTCAAGGCAATTGTGCTCACCCAGACCATAAAAATTTATCGTGACCCTGTATGGCTGTGACTACAGAGTGACCGAGTTACAGTGCTGGAGCAGGCGAAGCACATAAAAATTTATCGAGGCCCTGTATGGCTGTGACTACAGAGTGACCGAGTTACAGTGCTGGAGCAGGCGAAGCACATAAAAATTTATCGAGGCCCTGTATGGCTGTGACTACAGAGTGACCGAGTTACAGTGCAGGAGCAGGCGAAGCACATAAAAATTTACAGTGGCCCTGTATGGCTGTGACTACAGAGTGACCAAGTTACAGTGCAGAAACAGGCGAAGCACATAAAAATTTACAGTGGCCCTGTATGGCTGTGACTACAGAGTGACCGAGTTACAGTGCAGGAGCAGGCAAAGCACATAAAAATTTATTGTGGCCCTGTATGGCTGTGACTACAGAGTAACCGAGTTACAGTGCAGGAGCAGGAAAAGCACATAAAAATTTATCGTGACCCTGTATGGCTGTGACTACAGAGTGACCGAGTTACAGTGCGGGAGCAGGCGAAGCACATAAAAATTTATCGTGGCCCTGTATGGCTGTGACTACAGAGTGACCGAGTTACAGTGTGCAGCCACCAGCCGCAGGGATATGTGAGTGAGATGGTAGATAGGTTGTCACAGTGTACACGGTGTAGCCGGTGGTTCTACTCACGGTTAGTTGAATCTTCCCTGGGTAGTGTGCAGTTGTGTGGAGGGTGGACACGACTTCCCTCGGGGCACGCTCCATACACAGGGCTCCAGGATGGTCAGTTGAGGTGCCCTGGATGTTAAGTTTGACCGTGTCGGACGGCTGGGCCCTGGTGTTTCATGACGCCAGTGTCTTTTTAAAGGTAGACACACCCTTTGCAATGATGAGGAGGCAGTTGTTAATCAAACAAGAGGTATCTTTACTTTTGCCTTGAGTTCATATAGTCACAATAAATGATGTTACAATTGGTTAAGGATAAGATGTCCTCTTTGGCTGGTAGGTGGTTATAATAGGTAGTTAGTTAGGCACTGTCTCTTTAAATCCTGTTACTTTCACTCCTAGTGGGATCTTCTATAACTAGCCCTGGTTCTGGACAATAGTATATTAAAGAGGATCTTTCATCACTTTTTGAAATACAAACTAAAGGATCTACCTTGTAGGGCGGCCCCCACTGATGCCCTCTCTGTTTTTTTTTTTCCAAAAGAGCCCCCCGTTCGTCCACAGGACCCCCCGTTGTATGTGGCGCGGATTATGTTAATTATTAGTATCGGAACAGGGAGGAGGAGACTCCCTGTTCCTCAGTGGGCGTTTCCTTCTCCCTGGCTTTGAGTGCGATCCAATCAGAGCGGACCGCTCACAGCCAGGGAGAAGGAGCTCAAGTTCTCGCGAGATTCCCGCTCCAGAAGCACGCAAGAACTTGAGCTCCTTCTCCCCGTCTGTGAGCGGTCCACTGTGATTGGATCGCGCTCAAAGCCAGGGAGAAGGAAACGCCCAATGAGGAACAGGGAGTCTCCTCCTCCCTGTTCCGATACTAATAATTAACATAATCCGCGCCACATACAACGGGGGGTCCTGTGGACGAACGGGGGGCTCTTTTGGAAAAAAAAAACAGAGAGGGCATCAGTGGGGGCCGCCCTTTAAGGTAGATCCTTTAGTTTGTATTTCAAAAAGTGATGAAAGGTCCTCTTTAAGGTCACTTTCATAAGACCTTTCTTTTAGAAGGATACTCTGTGGGGCAGGAATGACACGTCTGCACCAGCAGGTTCCTGAAATATATATAAAGATGGCCGCACCTCCCGGAGGGATCCAAAGTGTAGACCAATAAACAACTTGTACCTGGTTGCTGATACTGTAGTCAGATGCCAGTAGCTTCTCTTGACCACATGGATGCTGGCAGAGTCCATGAAGACCGTGGACGGTTGAATACCTCTGTCAGGCTTGACAGTCCAAGAAATATTCAGGGTTCTAGTAGTTTAGCTGTTAATTGTCCCTTGCTGTCCTGACATGGCCAGTGTCAGGGGTAATGACAGCCTTTTCCTTTAGGAAAGATTCTACACTTTTCTTCCTCCTGCACAGTACTTGGTTCCTCTTAACTAACTCCTTACACCTCCTCCTTTCTCCTTCTCTTATCTCTCTCTCATCTAACCCCCTAACTTCCTGTTACTGGGCCTTATATAAAAGGCAGAATGCCACCATCTAGTGGTGGGAAATAATATTGCAGTACTCAGCCATAGAGGTTCTTATACCATATACAAAATAGACAAGGGTTTTACAATGACATGGCTACTATAAATACATAGTCATAAACAGTTTGCTGTGTCCCTTTTACACACATGTTGGACACTGCAAGTGCAGGAGCAGGCAAAGCACATAAAAATTTATCGAGGCCCTGTATGGCTGTGACTACAGAGTGACCGAGTTACAGTGCAGGAGCAGGCGAAGCACATAAAAATTTAGCGTGACCCTGTATGGCTGTGACTACAGAGTGACCGAGTTCCAGTGCAGGAGCAGGTGAAGCACATACAAATTTACAGTGGCCCTGTATGGCTGTGACTACAGAGTGACCGAGTTACAGTGCAGGAGCAGGCAAAGCACATAAAAATTTACAGTGGCCCTGTATGGCTGTGACTACAGAGTGACCGAGTTACAGTGCAGGAGCAGGCAAAGCACATAAAAATTTATCGAGGCCCTGTATGGCTGTGACTACATAGTGACCGAATTACAGTACAGGAGCAGGCAAAGACCATAAAAATTTATCGAGGCCCTGTATGGCTGTGACTACAGAGTGACCGAGTTACAGTGCAGGAGCAGGCGAAGCACATAAAAATTTATTGTGGCCCTGTATGACTGTGACTACAGAGTGACCGAGTTACAGTGCAGGAGCAGGCGAAGCACATAAAAATTTAGCGTGACCCTGTATGGTGGCGGTGACAACAGAGTGATCGAGTTAGACTGAGGTAGCAGGTGAACCACCCAAAAATGTAGCCTGACACAGCATGGTGGTGACACCACCAATGCCCTTGTCTGACTGAGATTGCAGTCAAATGGCTGTAGGTAAGCCTCCCAAAAAAAATTTTTTTTGAGTGTCTGAAGTCGACTCTCTGAAAAAAAATTTTTTTAGTGTCTGTGGTTGACGATCCTGAAAAATTGTTTGGAGAGAGGGCCTGTAGGTGGCCCTCCGGAAACATTGTCTTAAAAGAGTGCCAGTTGGCCCTCTAAAAAATTCCCTTTTGGGTCAGCGGTTGGCAATTAAGAGAAGGAGGAGGAGGAGTAGAGGAGAGGAATCGGATACATAAGGACTTTTATTCTTTAGCTGCTTTCCCCCGGAGGAGATTTAAATTCCGGTGAAATCCAGGCTTTGTTCATTTTATTAAGCGTCAGCCTGTCAGCGCTGTCAGTTGACAGGCGTGTACGCTTATCGGTGATGACGCCACCAGCTGCACTGAATACCCGCTCTGACAACACGCTAGCGGCAGGGCAGGCCAGCACCTCCAAGGCATACAGTGCCAGTTCAGGCCACGTGTCCAGCTTTGAAACCCAGCAGTTGTATGGAGCAGAGTGATCACGCAGGACGTTGGTATGGTCAGCTAGGTACTCCCTCACCATCTTTCTGTACAGCTCCCCCCTACTCTGCCTACACTGGGGACAGGTGACAGTGTCTTGCTGGGGTGACATAAAACTGGCAAAGGCCTTGGAGAGTGTTCCCCTGCCAGTGCTGGACAAGCTGCCTGCTCACCTCCTCTCCCCCGCTACTTGGCCCACAGAACCACGCCCTCTGCCGCTAGCGGCGTCAGATGGGAAGGATTGTTTCAGCTTGTGCACCAGGGCCTGTTGATATTGATTCACTCTCATACTCCTTTCCTCTACAGCAGTGGTTCTCAACTCCAGTCCTCGGGACCCACCTGCCAGTCAGGTTTTCAGGATTTCCTTAGTTTAGACCAGCTGATATAATTAGCGTCCATCCATCAGGACTTACCACAGGTATTCATTCTGTGGGATATTCCTAAATCCTGACTGGCAGGTGGGTCCCGAGGACTGGAGTTGAGAACCACTGCTCTACAGGGATGAGAGTGGAAAGGTTCTGCTTGTACCGTGGGTCCAGGAGAGTGAACACCCAGTAATCGGTGTTTGAAAAAATGCTTCTAACGCGAGGGTCACGGGATAGGCAGCCTAACATGAAGTCTGCCATGTGCGCCAGAGTCCCAACACGCAAGAATTCCCTCTCCTCACTGGCCTGACTCTCCATTTCCTCCTCCTCCTCCTCTTCAGCCCATACACGCTCAAGAGTTAAGAAGGACTGAGCATTGGTACCCTCTTCTGTCTCGCCAACATTCTCCTCCTCTTCTTCCTCATCCTCATCCCCCTCCTCCAATACGCGCTGAGAAACAGACCGGAGGGTGCTCTGGCTATCAAGCGACATATCTTCTTCCCCCATCTCCTGTGACAAGCGCAAAGCTTCTGACTTCATGCTGAGCAGTGAGTTTTTCAACAGGCAAAGCAGCGGGATGGTGAGGCTGATAATGGCGGCATCGCCGCTGACCATCTGTGTTGACTCCTCAAAGTTCCTCAACACCTGACAGATATCAGACATCCACGTCCACTCCTCATTGTAGACTTGAGGAACATGACTGACCTGACTACCAGTTCTGGTGGAAGTTGACATCTGGCAGTCTACAATCGCTCTGCGCTGCTCGTAAACTCTGGATAACATGTTTAATGTCGAATTCCATCTCGTGGGCAAGTCGCACAACAGTTGGTGAGCTGGCAGTTGTAGGCACCGCTGCGCTGCCCTGAGAGTGGCAGCATCTGTGATCGACTTGCGGAAATGCGCACAGATGCAGCGCACCTTGGTGAGCAAATCTGACAAACTGGGGTATGTCTTGAGGAACCGCTGAACTATGAGATTGAACACGTGGGCCAGGCATGGCACATGTGTCAGTCTGCTGAGTTGCAGAGCCGCCGCCAGGTTACGCCCGTTGTCACACACAACCATGCCTGGCTTGAGGTTCAGCGGTGCCAGCCACAGATCAGTCTGCGCCGTGATGCCCTGTAACAGCTCTTGGGCGGTGTGCCTTTTGTCACCTAAGCTCAGCAGTTTCAGCACCGCCTGCTGGCGCTTACCCACGGCAATGCTGCTGCGCCTAGAGCTACCGACTGAAGGCGCCGTGCCCACGGATGGTAATTCGGAGGAGGAGGAAGAGGGGTTGGAGGAAGAGGCATAGTACATCTGAGAAACCGTAACCGAGGTAGGCCCCACAATCCTCGGTGTGGGCAGTACATGAGCGGCCCCAGGGTCAGACTCCGTCCCAGCCTCCACCAAGTTAACCCAATGTGCCGTCAGTGAGATATAGTGTCCCTGCCCGGCAGCACTTGTCCACGTGTCCGTGGTTAGGTGGACCTTATCACTAACCGCGTTGGTCAGGGCACGGATGATGTTCTCTGACACGTGCTGGTGTAGGGCTGGGACGGCACATCGGGAAAAATAGTGGTGGCTGGGGACCAAGTACCGAGGGACAGCCACCGCTATCAGGTTGCGGAAAGCCTCAGTCTCTACCAGTCTATAGGGCAGCATCTCCAGGCTCAACAATTTGGAGATGTGGACGTTTAGGGCTTGTGCATGTGGGTGGGTGGAATTGTATTTGCGCTTGCACTCAAATGTCTGCTGCAAAGACAGCTGAAAGCTGCGCTGGGACACATTGGTGGAGGTTGTGGAGGATCGTGGAGGTGAAGGGGTGGTTCTAGGGCTGGTGGCGCTCGTGCCGGGGTTCTGGGCGGGGGATTGACTCGCCGAGCCAGCATGTGACACAGGGGAAGGGGCAGTGGTGTGACCCGCAGGAGGTGAACGGGCTTGGTTCCACTGAGTCGGGTGTTTAGCACTCATATGCCTGCGCATGCTGGTAGTGGTTAGGCTGGTAGTGGTGGCTCCCCTGCTGATCCTGGTGTGGCACAGGTTGCACACCACAGTCCGTCGGTCATCCTCACTTTCATTAAAAAACCTCCAGACTTGCGAACATCTAGGCCTCGGCACAGGAGCTTGACTCCGTGAAACAGTTGCTGATCTACCTGCTCTTTCCCTGCTTCTCCCTCTGGCCACCCCACTGCCTCTTCCAACCTGTTCTGGTGCTGCACTTGCCTCCCCCTCTGAAGCACTGTCTTGAGTTGGATTACCAACCCAGCTCTGGTCAGTCACCTCATCATCCAACAGCTCTTCCTCCGATTCCTCACTCTGCTTCCCCCTCGGACTCAACCGTGTCTCATCATCATCATCATCCGACACCTCTTCACGCACTACTTGCACTAAGTCCACACTCTCATCACCCACAGACTGTGAAAGTTCTAAATTTTGGGCATCGGGACAGAGCAACTGCTCAGGTTGCTCTTGAGCAGTGGTTTGTGTCTCTGGGTAGGGTCCTGAAAAGAGTTCCTGTGAGTATGCTGGATCTGAATCCATATTTTCCGTGGGGGGGGGGGGGGTCAGGCTGGGGGGAAGGAGGTTGAGCTGGAGGAGCCAGAGGTCTACTCCCTTGGCTAGCGTGGGTGGACTGCGTGGAAGACTGGGTGGTGGATAAATTACTGGACGCATTGTCCGCTATCCACGTCATCACCTGTTCGCACTGTTGTGGTTTCAATAGTGGTGTACCACGTGACCCAGTATGTTGCGAGATGAAGCAAGGGAGCGAAACTCTGCGACCTTCCACTGCTCCCTCATCAGCATGTACCGTGTCACCCTGCCCAGGACCACGGCCTCTGCCCCCTACACTACTTGAACGCCCACGCCCTTGTCCTCGACCCTTAGCCCTTGGGTTCAACATTTTGTATATTCACCAAACTGTCGAATTAATATCTGAGGCCAAAACCGTATTCAGTAGACAGTAGAATTACTATCTGAGGCAAAAAAATGTAGTCTTTAGACTCCAGCTATTGCACCGCAAACCACTCAATTTTGCACTGGACTGTAGTTTATGTAACTGAGAATAAAAACGTATTCTCTAGACTGCGGCTAGTGTATCGCACACCTCACAGTTGTTCACTGGACTGTAGTTTATGTAATTGAATGAAAAAAATTATTCTCTAGACTGCGGCTAGTGTATCGCACACCTCACAATTGTTCACTGGACTGTAGTTTATATAGCTGAGAATAAAAGCGTATTCTCTAGACTGCGGCTAGTGTATCACACACCTCACAATTGTTCACTGGACTGTAGTTTATGTAATTGAGTGAAAAAAAATATTCTGTAGACTGCGGCTAGTGTACCGCACACCTCACAATTGTTCACTGGACTGTAGTTTATGTAATTGAGTGAAAAAAATTATTCTCTAGACTGCGGCTAGTGTATCGCACACCTCACAATTGTTCACTGGACTGTAGATTATATAACTGAGAATAAAAACGTATTCTCTAGACTGCGGCTAGTGTATTGCACACCTCACAATTGTTCACTGGACTGTAGTTTATATAACTGAGAATAAAAACGTATCCTCTAGACTGCGGCTAGTGTATCGCACACCTCACAATTGTTCACTGGACTGTAGTTTATATAACTGACAATAAAAACGTATTCTCTAGACTGCGGCTAGTGTATCGCACACCTCACAATTGTTCACTGGACTGTAGTTTATATAATTGAGTGAAAAAAATTATTCTCTAGACTGCGGCTAGTGTACCGCACACCTCACAATTGTTCACTGGACTGTAGTTTATATAACTGAGAATAAAAACGTATTCTCTAGACTGCGGCTAGTGTATCGCACACCTCACAATTGTTCACTGGACTGTAGTTTATGTAATTGAGTGAAAAAAATTATTCTCTAGACTGCGGCTAGTGTACCGCACACCTCACAATTGTTCACTGGACTGTAGTTTATATAACTGAGAATAAAAACGTATTCTCTAGAGTGCATCTAGTGTATCACACACCTCACAATTGTTCACTGGACTGTAGTTTAAATAACTGAGAATAAAAACGTATTCTCTAGACTGCGGCTAGTGTACCGCACACCTCACAATTGTTCACTGGACTGTAGTTTATGTAATTGAGTGAAAAAAATTATTCTCTAGACTGCGGCTAGTGTACCGCACACCTCACAATTGTTCACTGGACTGTAGTTTACGTAATTGAGTGAAAAAAATTATTCTCTAGACTGCGGCTAGTGTATCACACACCTCACAATTGTTCACTGGACTGTAGTTTAAATAACTGAGAATAAAAACATATTCTCTAGACTGCGGCTAGTGTATCGCACACCTCACAATTGTTCACTGGACTGTAGTTTATATAATTGAGTGAAAAAAATTATTCTCTAGACTGCGGCTAGTGTACCGCACACCTCACAATTGTTCACTGGACTGTAGTTTATATAACTGAGAATAAAAACGTATTCTCTAGACTGCGGCTAGTGTATCGCACACCTCACAATTGTTCACTGGACTGTAGTTTATGTAATTGAGTGAAAAAAATTATTCTCTAGACTGCGGCTAGTGTACCGCACACCTCACAATTGTTCACTGGACTGTAGTTTATGTAATTGAGTGAAAAAAATATTCTCTAGACTGCGGCTAGTGTATCGCACACCTCACAATTGTTCACTGGACTGTAGTTTATGTAATTGAGTGAAAAAAATTATTCTCTAGACTGCGGCTAGTGTATCGCACACCTCACAATTGTTCACTGGACTGTAGTTTATATAACTGAGAATAAAAACGTATTCTCTAGACTGCGGCTAGTGTACCGCACACCTCACAATTGTTCACTGGACTGTAGTTTATGTAATTGAGTGAAAAAAATTATTCTCTAGACTGCGGCTAGTGTACCGCACACCTCACAATTGTTCACTGGACTGTAGTTTACGTAATTGAGTGAAAAAAATTATTCTCTAGACTGAGGCTAGTGTATCACACACCTCACAATTGTTCACTGGACTGTAGTTTAAATAACTGAGAATAAAAACATATTCTCTAGACTGCGGCTAGTGTATCGCACACCTCACAATTGTTCACTGGACTGTAGTTTATATAATTGAGTGAAAAAAATTATTCTCTAGACTGCGGCTAGTGTACCGCACACCTCACAATTGTTCACTGGACTGTAGTTTATATAACTGAGAATAAAAACGTATTCTCTAGACTGCGGCTAGTGTATCGCACACCTCACAATTGTTCACTGGACTGTAGTTTATGTAATTGAGTGAAAAAAATGTATCCTCTAGACTGCGGCTAGTGTACCGCACACCTCACAATTGTTCACTGGACTGTAGTTTATGTAATTGAGTGAAAAAAATATTCTCTAGACTGCGGCTAGTGTATCGCACACCTCACAATTGTTCACTGGACTGTAGTTTATGTAATTGAGTGAAAAAAATTATTCTCTAGACTGCGGCTAGTGTATCGCACACCTCACAATTGTTCACTGGACTGTAGTTTATATAACTGAGAATAAAAACGTATTCTCTAGACTGCACTACAGATCCCAGCAAGCCAAGGTACAGCAGCAGCAAAAATGAGTACTGAGAGGACTTTGGGCAATTTCATTGGGGTCTGTGTGGACCATGTGCTGTCCCCTTTCTGCCACCAGTCGCTGTGCACAGTGTGTAGCCAAGATGGCGGTAGCTGCACTACAAGTCCCAGCCAGCAGCCGAGAGGAGGACAAAAAAAAAAGGTCGTTGTAGCCCTTAGAAGGAGCGTTGGGTTCTTTGTGGATGATTCCTGCCTAACCACATTCTAATTTCACGCCCTAACAGTGTGCAGCCAAGATGGCGGTAGCTGCACTACAAGTCCCAGCCAGCAGCCTGGAGGAGACCAAAAAAAAGGTGCTTGTAGCCCTTAGAAGGGCTGTTGGGTTCTTTGTGGGTGATTCCTGCCTAACCAACTTCTAAATTCAGGCCATAACACTCTCCCTGACAGACAGCAGCTCTATCCCTAATCTCATGCAGACGGCGTATGACGCGAGCAGTGCGGGACCAGATTCTTATATTCCCAGGTCATCTGATCTGGCCAGCCAATCCCTGCTATCGACTTGTAGGGGCCCCACGTGATGCTAGGAGGTACCAAAGACTCTCCAGCATGTTGATTGGCTGAAAAAAGACAGCTAACATGCAGGAAGAGGAAGTTGCCATTTCCTCGAGGATCGCGATATGCTCGTCCGAGTAGCGAGCATATGCGAATACACTAATGCTCGAACGAGCACCAAGCTCGGACGAGCATGTTCGCTCATCTCTAGTTGGTACCTTTTTTGTCAACTCATAAATTCTTGCATAGCTGCTCAGGTACATGCTGAGTGTTCTCCTGCCAGCAGGGGGTGTTCAGACGGCCATGGTATTGCGGATCCGCAAAAATGCGGATCCGCAACACCACGGATGCCGACCGCCATGTGTTCCGCAATTTGCGGAACACACGGTCCAGCACCCCTTTCAAAATCCCTATTCTTGTCCGCTATTGCGGACAAGAATTGGACATGTTCTATTTTTTCTTGCAGAGCCATGGCTCGGCAACATCCCATGCCGTCCATTGCACTGAACAGGTCCGCATCTATTCTGCAAAATTGTGGAATAGATGCGGACCCGTTCACACAGTAGTTGTTGATTCTGTCATAATCATTGTGAAATAGTCATCAGTAGTCTTGAAGTGAATGTTCACCCATGAATATTATTTTTCTTATGTAAATAGATACACAATTCTATGCTAATTAACATGAAGCTCCATTTTCCTGTTACAGAGTTCTAAATCACCTTAAATAGCCTTAAATGATATAATGGCAGCTGCAGTCACTACAAGGGGGACGTAGGACCTCATGTATAATGTATACAGTATATTAAAGTCAACAATAAAACTATGTATACAGTAATGCTCCCTCTAGTGGTGGCTGCAGCAGACAGAATGTTATCATCTTACTCTATGTTTATGCAGGTGCTTTGGAGCTCTGCATCAACAAAATGGAGTTGGGACCCCATGAAGATAAATTAAGAAATTAATCAGCACAGAATATTGGACCTTTAAAATGACATGATGCTAAAAGATGAAGATTGACATTAAGATGGCTACATTCAGGATGTTATATAAAGGTGGATACACGAAAAAGCTGTAGGGCTCGTTATTTGTTGTCTGTTCTCATGTCAGTTTGATGAGAAGCTGTGTGAAGATACTTTTTAATAAGCTTCACTCGTAATACTGAAGAAGAGATCTCTCCCTCAATGAAATGAGGGTCTGTCTGTATCAATAATGGATGCGCCCATATTTTCTGGCTGGTGTCCTCTGCTAAAATGGGCATTTATGGCTGATTTACTGTAATGATGGCTTTGCCTCAGGAAATGAGACCAACAATGTGTATCAAAGATGTCTCCAAGCATTTATTTCATCCATAAATGCACCTTCATGACAGCATGAGTACAATGAAACCCCTGAAATGCCGTGTACAGGTCACATCATCTCATAAATGGAAATACAGAGCAGAAAATAGGTTTTTCGCCTCTTTCCTAGGGGGTCTGTAACTTAACGTAACATATTATTCAAGCAAACTATGTATTAAATGAAGCTCCCTGCTGCTGCAGTACCTAATCATCTAATCATCCTTCCTTTATGTATTACAAATTCTACTGTTTCCATTTCTACTGTGGAATCTGATTCTTCTATGGTGTTCTGATTCAGTTCAGATTTGCACTGGTCTCTAAGTGACCTTGTGTCAAGTTGTATAATATCCGGTTTTCCAATCAGCAAATTAGAGAATAAATGAATGCAAAAAATCAAGCAAACTTATAAAACCATTTATTTAACAGATTATACTTATATAATCTTAAGTGTTAAAATCACTCCGTGCCATGTTGATAGTGGCTTTCAACAACCCTTATAGACATAATTCACGGTCACTAATCTCTCCATAAATTCTGCAGCATCCTTGTCAGGGATCTGATCCAACAGTGATAATTGTATTGATGATTTTTTTTCTTTTCTTCTAGAAAAAAAGCAAGGTTCATTATCACATAGCAATTGTCATTAATTTCTTGGGACATTCCATCTCCTTGTGTGCTCTACTGATGGCATTCACGCTCTTCTTAAGATTAAGGTAAGCATAAGGACAGGACCATCATTAGATGTATTTATAGATTACGTTGGCCGATAACAATGGATGGTACTTAAAGGCTTATATTAGTGGTCTCCAACCTGTGGCTCCCCAGCTATTATGAAACGTCAACTCCCAACATGCTCTAACAGTAGTGTTGAGCGAGCATGCTCGGCCGAACTTGCTGTTCAGCCGAGCATGCCTACGCTCGGGTCCACTCGGTGTTCGGCATAAAATAAAACAAACTGACCAATGCCTAAAATGAAAAATTAGTTACAGGCAGAAGGGTGTTTAAAAAAAAAGCGTCACTCACCCACAGAAAGCCCTACTCTTCCAGCGCTGCACTCCCCTCCCCACCATTTCTGTTCTCCGTTGTATTATAAGTGATGATGCATCTTTCCTATTTACATGATCACTGCTGGCGATCACTGGCCTCAGTGGGGATGTGTGCAAGAACGGCACATGACTGCATAGTAACGATTGCAATAGTGTGATGAATGGCAGCGCTACTCAATCCAAGGGCACCAGAGAATCGTGGCAGTTTATTGTAGCAAGAACAATGCGTTTCAGGGCCAAGGAGGCCCATTGAGAGGGTTCAATGCAATACAAATGGTTAGACAGACAACAGATTTGGCGCCCAAAGTAGTAGGAAGGGAATGTGAATCATACCCCTTTGTCAGGCTTGAAAGACTGTTAACCTACTATCTTAAAAATTATATGACCACATAGATCCTTCTGGAATAGCAGACTTTCCAAAAGTTGTTTTTTTTAACACCCTTCATCCTATAATAAATTTTTCATTTTTGTCAGACAACCCCTTTAAATGAGGTGCTCATTAGGACAATCCTAGTCCATATGCCTTATTGGGGAATATTTTCATCATAGAGGAGGTTTCCTGCTCAGGAACCCAGAACTCAGGTAACTATTAACTAAATGGTCACCCACTCACTTAACTGCAGGAGAAATTTGTGGCCTCCACAGCTTCCCCTAGAAGAGGTGAGCACCAGTGGGTCGTGAGTAAATCATGGTATATGCTGATATATTAAAAATCATTTTATGAACGCACTATTTCTGGAAGGAACATGTTAGAGTACTTTTTCTATACATTACTGTGTAGGGGCCAGAGGAAATCTTGCTTTGAGCAGTTTTTATTTACTCAAGACATATATGTATGCCGGCTCCCAATGGTGTGGTGACTTACCCTATAAGATGCAATCCTAGTTATCATAAGTTGATTTATTACAAGGGAAATTCATTATAAAAATGCGTCATCAATAAGACCAAATATTAGAGTTCATTTTATGGTTGCAACAGCTGAACCCTGCAGAAATTAGCTCACTATACAAGAAATAACGATCTAAGTTCAGTAGATTCTTGAAGAGTCCAGGTGTTGGAAGAGGTAGAAGCTACAGTATATTGACATAGTAAGATACCTCTCCATATTCAAAGGATGTCTACATCTTTGAACTAAAATCTTTAAACATTCCCCTGCCTCCTAAAAGAAACTTTCTGAATTTCACAAAGTTGGCTGTCTTCAGACATAGAGTGGACAGCCCACTGCTCCTGTACTCTCCTCCACCTTGTCCTAGTGCTAGATACAGCAGGGAAGGGGAGAAGGATGTAGGCAGATCAGAGTGGAGAACCAACCAAGTGTTCAAGGTGAGCAGATCAAACACACTGTACAGTATCAGAGTGTAGATAGGGAGGAAAGCACAACCAAGGCAGTCTTCAGGGGATAGGGAAAGTAATGCTGGCTGTGTATCTGTGTAAAAACAAGACGGTACCCAAAGTACACTTTGTAGAGGGAAGTAGAGGGAAATCACTTTCCCTTCAGGATCAATGTGTGTCTACACAAAGAGGCGGAGATCCCACAGGGGCTGAAGAAGCGGGAATCAGCACAGGAATGCAGTTATAATACATGGGAGCTAGTGAAGACAGCAGCATCTTGGGCACATACTTCATATCCGGCATGTATTAATGGGAGGAGGATATGACATCATGAGAAAAGTCTGAAACGAGGGGCATCTTTCAAACAACATATCAGAGATCCTGAGTTTAAACAACGAACATATAGATGTAACAATCGTTTTTCACTGTCAAAGGTGTCCATAGCTATCACAAAAAATTGATAAAATGGAATGCAGCGACTAGACTTTAAGATGTAAGTGAGAGAATCCATTCATTCACAATATGTCTCACTGTCTATTCTCAGCGAAAGCCCAGGAAAGCAAATGTGTTATCATCATGTCCCAACAGGAAATATTGCTCAGAATAATGAGAGGGCCGGGGAGGACAATCACACCTTTCCAAAAGCATTTTATTTGCAGGCACAAAAATGTAGATTTTCTGCATAAGCACCTCTGATGTAAACTTTCCCAATCCATTTAACTATTATACCTCCTTAGTGATTTTTATACTTATTTTTCCTTTTTCTGTTCGCATGGCCATATGAGGACATGTTTTTTGCAAGACAACTTGTAATTGGAAGCAGGAAAAAAATGTAGTTCTGGCACAGTTTTATTGGTTTAGTTTTTATGGCATTCCCTATGCAGTAGAACTGACCTGTTCCATTCATTTGCCGGGTCAGTATGATTTACAGTGACACCACACTTTAATAGTTTTTCCTGTTATAATACTTAAAAAAAAACTTTTGAAAAAAAATTTTTTTGCACCGCCATATTCTGACCCCAATAACCATTTTTATATTTAGAACCTTTGTGAGGGCTCATTTTTTGTAAGGTCACATCTGTAGTTTTTATCGATACCATTCTGGAATGTGCATGACTTTTTGATCACTTTTTATTAAAAATATTTTGGAGGTGAATCACCAAAAAATGATTCAGCCAAATGAGTCAGCCATTTTGATTTGTTTTTTCCCTTTACAGCATTTATCATATGGAATAAATACTTTTTATTCGTTTCAGAATTTAAAAAAATACATATATTTTTAAAAACTTTTTTTTACATTTTTTACTTATTTTAAGCCCCCTATAGAAATTGAACATGCTTCTAATCACTTCTTCCATAGACTGAATGGCATCTGTGAGGATAAAAGTCCATGATCGGCCAAAACAGCAGAAACCTAGTGGTTATGGTGCCTGCTCATCTTCTGAGCAGGCACCATGTTTAAAGTCCCGACTTCCGCCATACTTGTACAGTGGCAGTCAGGAAGGAGTTAAAGGAAGGAGTCTATTAGCAGTAAATTCACTGTTAACCAGGCACAATGCCTTGTATCTTTGTTGGTAGCTTCCCCTTACTAAGCTGTTGCTTCATTCTATAGAAATTCTATAGAAGTTTAAAGGTTTTAATTAGAGTTGAGCAAAGTTTTGAAAAATTTGATTCTGCAGCTTTGTCGAATTTCATCAAGGAAATCGATTTATCACGAATTTGTCACAAATTGCTTTTCATTGTATGGAGCAGGCGCAATGACGAGGAACGGCGATTGCACCGTCCTCTGTCACTTAACCTCTCAGATGCCACGTTCACCGCTAATCATGGCATCTAAGAGTCACATTCAGGTTCTCAGGAGATAAATCCGAGGTTAGAAAAAAAAATGATACTCATCTCATCCACTTGCTCACAGAGAGTCCTTCCACTCCAATCTTGATTGAAACAGGCCAAAACACCCACGGTAAGCGTGATCATGTGGTGACGTCGCTGCAGGTGCTTTGGTGGGTTTTCTTCAATAAAGATGGGAGTGGAAGACCTCTACGCAAGCAAATGGATGAGGTGAGTATAATAGTTTTGATTTTCAGCCAACATTTTAGGAAAAAAATTGATTTGTTACCACAAAGTGCGAGGAAATTCAGCTTCGTAGCTCATCGAGTTTTTCCTAAACTTCAGATCAAATTCTGCTTTTGATAGACAGTGCCAGGTTCTCGCCTGGCTGTATGAATTTGACATTTTTATGCATGCCTTTAGAAAAATGCAAGATAAAAGTAAAGGTGTGTGCCACTTTCACATCTCCTCAAAGCCAGGGAGGAGATAGGGTTTTACTTTCTTTACAACCCTAAATGTTGTGCCTGCCAGCAGCACACAGGTTTAATTTCTCTCAGCCCATTACTTCACAGGAGACATGATTCAGCCCTGTGTGCCCTCTAATCACAGTAGATAGTTCTAGAAAACATGAAGATACAAGGGACAGCAAGTACAGCAAGAACAAAAGACTCTGCAGCAGATATAACAGGAGCATTGGGGCTGAAGAAGCCCAGAGTCCACTACAACAGAGGTCCCATAACTTCTACATTGGGTCATGAGATCTTACATTTCTAAGTACTATGGTCTATAGTATAATTCTTCTTAGACCAAAGAGCTGATGCTTTTTTTGTATTTCAGAAGTATTCGCTGTCTGCGTAACATTATACACTGGAACCTTATAACTGCATTTATTCTTCGGAACATCACCTGGTTTGTGATGCAGCTCACACTGAGCCATGAAGCCCATGACAGTAATGTGGTATGTAACCTTGACCTGGCCGCTAGATGCTTTGCTGCACTGCAGTCACAGGAATGTCTTTTCACTGTCTGCTCCTTACTCTCGCCCAGACTTTACTGATACTGTCTGGCTGCACTTTCATAGTAATGTAATAGCTGCTGGTAGCCGAACTTCTGCCTGTCTGGCTTTTTTTTCTATTCACATTGGTATATTCTGGTAAAGCGCTGCCATTGTAATACTGCTGTGAGTCTTTTCAGCTTCTGCTTTGTTTGAGTCAGCAATTTCCCTTATGTACTGTATATCAATTTTGTGCAAAGGTGGCAGGAGCAGGATCTCTTTCCCAGCATTCCAGTGTGTACAAGCTGCAGAGGCACAGAATGCCAGCTGCTGCGGAGTGCCACTATGACTGCTTATCATGTTGCTGGCACTTGCACATAATGCAGAGACAAGGTTGGCAGACAAAAAAAATCATGGTGGGCAATAGAGAGAAGAGTGGGTAGCTGTAACTGAGAAAAGCTGGGGTATACATAGTGTAGATAGATAGATAGATAGATAGATAGATAGATAGATAGATAGATAGAATTTGTTCTTTCCTTATCATCCTTTAGACAGCGCACACAAAGGGATATAAAAAGCCGTATTAAACAAGGGGGGAGTAGAAGTTTCAGCCTTAATAAGCACTTGTCTGTCAAAGGCTGAATCACAAGCAGCAGATACATCCAGTTTATAATGTTTTTGGAACGGTAAATGAAGAAGCCCTGCAGATTTGATCCAATGCAACCTGTTTTTTTTTCTTTGCCTAAGCGACTGAGTGGGATGAGTTGAGTGTGCTGTAACTCTTCAACTCTATTCAAATTGAATACAGCTTTAATAACTAAAATAAAAATCTCTAAGATGCATGATTGGACAAAGCTCCATCTATGCAAGCATTGGCAGCCATGAAATGTACTCTTAGGTTTTAACCCAAACTGGAAACCTTCCTGTTAAAACTGTAAGACTTCAGAAAGATCAGGATTATGTACCTGTTTCTTATCACACATTTTCCAAATTCTACCATATGCTTTATTAGTAGCCGGCATGCTGCCAGCAATGTTTTCACCATCACATCTAACAAGCCCTTCTTCAGTCCTGAACATAAGATTCCATGCTGTAAGCTGAAATATCTCCAGCTTGGATATTGTAGGCCTGCTTGAACCAGAAGATCCTGCTGGACTGTATCTCCAATAATTTCCTCTGCTAAGTTGTAGCCAATGAGGGAACCATGCCCTCCTGGCCAGATGAGCAAAACAGCTATGGCTGTGACACTCATCTGATTTTCCAGAGCACTCAGGATATGAGGGGAAATAGAGGACAATTTGTATGAAAATTCCTTCCTAACTATTCTCTCTGGGTGTTCCACTAGATTCAGGGAGTAGAACTTCTTCAGCTTGGTATCTGTTTAGATACATCAGATCTATTATCAGCTTCCATCTCACATGTAACTTCAGCACTGTATACACACTTGAAAAGACTCCTGAAAATTTCTGGGAAAGTGATAAAGATTTGTTTGAGAAGTCCTGACACAACCGCCATATGAGGCTTTGCGAAGGGTTGATTCCTATTTGCCTTGGGAGCAGTGGCGTAGCTACCGGGGGGGCAGGGGGGGCGACGGCTCCGGGCCCAGTGACTCAGGGGGGCCCAGAATCAGGCGAATACAAGTGAGCGCTTCCATTATGGAAGCGCTCACTTGTATTTAGGGACCCCCATCAGACCTCAGATCAGCCCACCCAGCCACATAGGATTAAAATAAAAAACCTTACTTACCTGTTCTGCGCTGGGCTGCCCTCCGGTCCGCGCTCTGCTCTCTTCCCTGGTGGCGCGCACTATGACCTGACGCTGCACGCAGCGTCAGGTCATAGTGTGCGCGGGCCAGGGAAGAGAGCAGAGCGCGGACCGGAGGGCAGCCGCAGCGCAGAACAGGTAAGTAAGGTTTTTTATTTTAATCCTATGTGGCTGGGTGGGCTGATCTGAGGTCTGATGGGGGCACAATACGCTGATCTGAGGTCTGATGGGGGCACAATACGCTGAACTGAGGTCTGATGGGGGCACAATACGCTGATCTGAGGTCTGATGGGGGCACAATACGCTGATCTGAGGTCTGATGGGGGCACAGTAGGCTGATATAAGGTCTGATGGGGGCACAGTCTGCTGATCTGAGGTCTGATGGGGGCACAATACGCTGATCTGAGGTCTGATGGAGGCACAATACCCTGATCTGAGGTCTGATGGGAGCACATTAAGCTGATCTGAGGTCTGATGGGGGCACAATACGCTGATGTGAGGTCTGATGGGGGCACAGTAGGCTGATGTGAGGTCTGATGGGGGCACAATACGCTGATCTGAGATCTGATGGGGGCACAATACGCTGATCTGAGGTCTGATGGGGGCACAATACGCTGGTCTGAGGTCTGATGGGGCACAATAAGCTGGTCTGAGGTCTGATGGAGGCACAATACGCTGATCTGAGGTCTGATGGGGCACAATACGCTGATCTGAGGTCTGGTGGGGGGCACAATACGCTGATCTGAGGTCTGATGGGGGCACAGTAGGCTGATGTGAGGTCTGATGGGGGCACAATACGCTGATCTGAGGTCTGATGGGAGCACATTAAGCTGATCTGAGGTCTGATGGGGGCACAGTAGGCTGATGTGAGGTCTGATGGGGGCACAGTAGGCTGATGTGAGGTCTGATGGGGGCACAATACGCTGATCTGAGATCTGATGGGGGCACAATACGCTGATCTGAGGTCTGATGGGGGCACAATACGCTGGTCTGAGGTCTGATGGGGCACAATAAGCTGGTCTGAGGTCTGATGGAGGTACAATACGCTGATCTGAGGTCTGATGGGGGCACAATACGCTGATCTGAGGTCTGGTGGGGGGCACAATACGCTGATCTGAGGTCTGATGGGGGCACAGTAGGCTGATGTGAGGTCTGATGGGGGCACAGTAGGCTGATCTGAGGTCTGATGGGTGCACAATATGCTGATCTGAGGTCTGATGGGGCACAATACGCTGAACTGAGGTCTGATGGGGGCACAATACGCTGATCTGAGGTCTGATGGGGGCACAATACGCTGATCTGAGGTCTGATGGGGGCACAGTAGGCTGATATAAGGTCTGATGGGGGCACAGTCTGCTGATCTGAGGTCTGATGGGGGCACAATACGCTGATCTGAGGTCTGATGGAGGCACAATACGCTGATCTGAGGTCTGATGGGAGCACATTAAGCTGATCTGAGGTCTGATGGGGGCACAATACGCTGATGTGAGGTCTGATGGGGGCACAGTAGGCTGATGTGAGGTCTGATGGGGGCACAATACGCTGATCTGAGATCTGATGGGGGCACAATACGCTGATCTGAGGTCTGATGGGGGCACAATACGCTGGTCTGAGGTCTGATGGGGCACAATAAGCTGGTCTGAGGTCTGATGGAGGCACAATACGCTGATCTGAGGTCTGATGGGGGCACAATACGCTGATCTGAGGTCTGGTGGGGGGCACAATACGCTGATCTGAGGTCTGATGGGGGCATAGTAGGCTGATGTGAGGTCTGATGGGGGCACAATACGCTGATCTGAGGTCTGATGGGAGCACATTAAGCTGATCTGAGGTCTGATGGGGGCACAGTAGGCTGATGTGAGGTCTGATGGGGGCACAGTAGGCTGATGTGAGGTCTGATGGGGGCACAATACGCTGATCTGAGATCTGATGGGGGCACAATACGCTGATCTGAGGTCTGATGGGGGCACAATACGCTGGTCTGAGGTCTGATGGGGCACAATAAGCTGGTCTGAGGTCTGATGGAGGTACAATACGCTGATCTGAGGTCTGATGGGGGCACAATACGCTGATCTGAGGTCTGGTGGGGGGCACAATACGCTGATCTGAGGTCTGATGGGGGCACAGTAGGCTGATGTGAGGTCTGATGGGGGCACAGTAGGCTGATCTGAGGTCTGATGGGGGCACAGTAGGCTGATCCGAGGTCTGATGGGGGCACAGTAGGCTGATCCGAGGTCTGATGGGGGCACAATACGCTGATCTGAGATCTGATGGGGGCACAATACGCTGATCTGAGGTCTGATGGGGGCACAATACGCTGATGTGAGGTCTGATGGGGGCACATTCTGATGATCTGAGGTCTGATGGGGGCACATTCTGATGATCTGAGGTCTGATGGGGGCAGGGGACTGTTAGTTTAGTGATGTAAAAACTGGGGACAGGTTTCCTTTAACATAGGAGTCCCGTTGTTTTTTAATCCTATTACTCCTATATTTTACTGCATTATATGGTAGTGTATTTACAGTAGGGTATGTAGAAAGTCTATTGTACTGTACTTAACAGCATAGATTATCTAGCAGTTTATATAGTCATCTTTCTAATACAATATTATAACCACAACTAGTAGTATGTGCCTGTGAAGTTGGAAACGTGCGTTTGGGAAGCCAAGTGGGGGGCCCACTCAAGTATGTTTCGCCCCCCCTGTGCTGAACCTCTAGCTACGCCTCTGCTTGGGAGCAATCTCTTTAACCAGAGGGAGTAACCTTTCTGAATACAAGATTTTATCCAGGTATCTGACATTATCTGCACAATATGAGAAAAGGTTTTGTAATCTTGCTCCCACCAGAAGCCTAGTGTCCTAAATTTGATGTTTTCCTGTTTCAAATTTTTACTTTCTTGTGCTTGGAGAGCCTGAACACTCAGAACTAAATCTCCTCTGTCTGCCCCCTCTGGATCCCTCTTAAGTGATCTTTGGAATGATAATGACAAGAACAAATTTAGATCTAGAGGTATATTGCAGAAAGGAGACTCTCTCTATAATAAAGATTGATTCTAAAAAGTGGGGACCAGACATACTAGACAGATGAAAAAGTAAGGAACAAATAGGTGCTTAACCGGTATGTCCCTCTGCATTCCCAGAATGTCTATGGGAATCACATGAAACTCAGGCACATTCAGGGCCCATTTCCACTACTGTATTTGTCTTTCCACACCTGTTCCACAAATTTTGCAGATCGGATGGGGACCCATTATTTTAATTGGACTGGAAAAATGTGGACAGCACACAGTGTGCCATTCGTACTTCTGAACTGCAAAATGTGGAATGCATAATATGCATATTTTGCAGTCTGCAAAACGGATACAATCGTGTGAATGGACTCCCAATCTTAGTAAGTGACTAAGCACACCTTCTTGACGGGGGAAATCCTCTATGTCCCTAGACAACTGAATAACAAGTCTTCCTAGCCAAACTGGCCACTGGGATATTTACCTTAGAGGGGTTTCCCCACTGAGCTGAGACTGCAGGATCTGTAACACGCACTGCTTTATTCTAGTTTCCACATCATGTTCCTTATCTAGCTGGAACCATACTCCTGACATACATCTATAATATAGCATGATCAGGCAAACTCTAGGGGGTTTTTGGGAAATCTATCCCTTTTGTGCTTATCCTCTCTAGATGCAACCATTTCCAGTTCAGCTTCCACAGCTTCTAATAATGAAGGTACGCTATCATTATGAAACAAACATCTACAGAAACTCCCTGATCTGAGAAAACCGATCAGAGACAGAGACCACAGGGATGAAGTGACGCAGGAGATAAAAGAGTTTTGGATAAGCATGGTCTTACAGATATATGAGCAGAAAGGACTGGACTGAAATATTCTGACCGCTGAGATCTAAACCATTCCACAACCTCTGCACTGTGTTGGCATTGGAGGACCTGGGAGACAATCGTGGGAGACAGCTGGGAGACAGTAGTGCAGAACTCTCCTAAATTGTCTTCATGAACAGGCTGTCCACAGTTGGTGTACATACTATGATTAGCTTTATGGGATTCTTTGCAGTTCTGCAACTGTAACATATTAATTAGCTCATACATACATCACAAGCCACATATGAGCCATTCCAGGACACAGAATCTTTAAAGCTGCTGTGATTCCGATGCTCAGAAAGTGCACAAAACACATGCTGAAAGCCAACATTCTAAAGCTGCAGCAAGATCTTGTATATGTGCAGAGCTACACTTTCTTATTGAGATATACACCAAAATGGCTACCTCCTGAAAGGGAGACACTGCCTGCAGGCCTGAAGGTAATAACTCTGTGCTTGTAACAGCCAAACCAGCACTCCTCACAGGGAACACCTTGTTGTACACATTGATACTCTGCAAGGAACACTTGCTGCATATGAGAAACTATCCAGGAACACTCCAAGATAAATCTCAGCTCAATTATCCCATGGAACACCCGATGGGGAAAAATAAACTCTGGAAAACACTTCCAGCTCTATAATGTGCAATTAATTCTGGAAAACACTTCCAGCTCTATAACATGCATGTAACTCTGGAAAACACTTCCAGCTCTATAACATGCATGTAACTCTGGAACACACTTCTAGCTCTATAACATGCATGTAACTCTGGAAAGCACTCCCATCACATCATATCATGCATGTAACTCTGGAAAACAGCTATATAATATCAGGCTTTTTCTAAGGCTTAAGCTACTTTCACATTAGCGTTTTTAAATTCCGGCATTGAGTTCCGTTATAGGGGCTCAATACCGGAAAAAATGCTTCAGTTTTGTCCCCATTCATTGTCAATGGGGACAAAACTGAACTGAAGACAACGGAATGCTCCTGAAAGCATTCCGTTCCGTCTTCAGACCGGAGAACAAACCGCAGCATGCTGCGGTTTGCTCTCCGGTCCAGGCATCCGCACCAAGACGGATCCGGAATTACCCCAATGCAAGTCAATGGGGACGGATCCGTTTGGTGTGGACACACCAGTAATCCGGATCTGTCCTCCATTGATTTCCAATGGGGGGGTCATTCCGGATCTGGCTACATACACACAGACATACATACAAACAAACATATAGACATACATACAAACATACAGACATACATACATACTCACATACTCCAGGGACGCCGGCAACATGTCTTCACGCGCCTCCTGCGCGCAGCTATGACGTTTCCCCACTGCGCCCAGCAGAGGGCGCTGTGGGGAATCGTCATCACTGCGCGCAGGAGGCGCGTGAAGACGATCTGCCGGCGTCCCTGGAGTATGTGAGTATGTCTGTATGTTTGTATGTATGTCTGTATGTTTGTTTGTATGAATGTCTGTGTCTTGTTTCAATGTGTGTCATGTGTGGGGCCGGAGATACACATGTATAGCGTTAGCACGGATCCGTTGGCACCCTTTAGGTGCCGGATCCGTGCTAACGCTAGTGTGAAAGAGGCCTTAGCTAGGACTCTCCTAGTCTTAATAACCATACTGGCCTTCACAGCAGCAGCAAGAGCCTCTGTATGTGTGAGCCTCTTTACTGTCCTAGACAGAATTAAAAACACGTCTGCCTAGTGGGTGTGCACTCTTTTATTGAGGTAGGTAATAAGGCTGATTTGTCTGCTGTCCTAGACGGGAGGAGCAAGACTTTAACCCTTTGTGTGTTCTGCCTGAAGGACAATAAGGAAAGATAGATACTGTAGATGTTTGGTTTTTTTAAAGAGGTTTTCCCATCTCGGACTTTCATGGTTGAGATGAAAATCACCCACAGTAAGCGCCTGCCCAGTGGCACTCTGCTGTTTCTGTAACTCCAATAGCAATGAATAGATACTACGCAAACAGCACAGCAAAGCAAGTATCACTCCACCCATTCACTGCTATGGGAGTTCTGGAAAAAGCAGGTCTGCACTTAGTGCAAGTTACTCCCATCCTGGCCATGAAAGGCCAAGATGGGACAACCTCTGTTATTACATGAAAAAGGACATTAATTTCTTTTCTGCATTAATTGTTAATTTATGCAATATTCCTTGGTTTTGAGAAGAACCTAGGACTGGAGTATATCAATTGAATAATATGTGAATACATTTATATCGCTATCCCAACTAAGCCCATAGTAAATGCTGTTACTTATACTAGGTGATATGTTGATGGTAGGTTACTTTGTTGCTAATTCTGATACTAGTGTCTTTTCTTTTTGCTTAGGTTTGGTGTCGTCTAGTTACTATTGCTCATAATTATTTTTATGTCACTAATTTCTTCTGGATGTTTGGGGAGGGTTGCTATCTGCACACAGCCATCGTCCTGACCTACTCCACCGACAAACTGCGCAAGTGGATGTTCATCTGCATCGGCTGGTGTGAGTCATGGTGGAATGTAAGAGACCGGGGTTTGAGATATGACCTGACGCAGACTAGAATAAGGAAGGAGTATTCAATGGCAATATGGAACATGTTATTTTTATTATGAACAGTTTCTTTTCATTACTAAAAAATATTGCTTATATTGACTAGACGGCCAGTATTTTGTAGAAAACCATAACCCAAAATCCGACATATACAAATTAGTGGGACCACCTTTAAATCCCGTTTTGAGTCTACCTTTAGCATGTATGTTAGATATATACACTACAAAAATATACAAAATTTTGCCATTTTTTGCTGTGGTCTACTTTTTTTATGTATACGTTAAACATATAGAGGCATATAGTTGCATTCGCTTGTGTACATTTTTACAGTTAAAAACTCAACTCGAAAAAAGGAATTAAAATATATTTGATGTATGCAAATATACATCTGTATATATCAAAAAAGGTGTATGGCGAGTATATGTTTTTGGAGGACTTAAAAGCATGGTACACTACACTGTCCTGTCCCCCAAGGTAAATATATACTCAGCATAAAGTATATTATTTTGGACGTTGTGTGGCCCATTAAAGTCCATAAATACACAGAGGAATGTGTCGGAATATCTGTTGGTTATATTGAAGCGTATATGCTTGGCATAGGGCATACACATGATGTCAACAGGGCCTAAGTTGCCTGATTTAAGAAACTCATTTTCAAGTACTTCTCCAGTAATATAGGGGGGTCTACAGTTTATGACCCTAATCTATTAGAATGTCTGTAGTAGAATGACTACAAACTGCATTTCACTTTCTCTGGAAGACTTGGTACATTTGTAGATTCCATGGACAGCCCATTGATTTCAATAAGAATTATGTGATACTTCATCTCCCCTGTGGCAGTGTTGCAGAGGAATGGCCAGGTTTTCAAACAGATTACACTTGATACAGTGTCAATAGGAATCCCAGCAGCAAGACACTCAGCGGTCAGTTTCCTGTTAGCAGACCAATCTAACAAAAAGGGGTATCCCAAAGTGGACGACACCTTTAAAATACTCTTTGTGTAATATATATGCAAAATCACCAAGTTTTTCCCAAATAAATCTATCTTTCAATAAATATAAATATACACTCACCGGCCACTTTATTAGGTACACCATGCTAGTAACGGGTTGGACCCCCTTTTGCCTTCAGAACTGCCTCAATTCTTCGTGGCATAGATTCAACAAGGTGCTGGAAGCATTCCTCAGAGATTTTGGTCCATATTGACATGATGGCATCACACAGTTGCCGCAGATTTGTCGGCTGCACATCCATGATGCGAATCTCCCGTTCCACCACATCCCAAAGATGCTCTATTGGATTGAGATCTGGTGACTGTGGAGGCCATTTGAGTACAGTGAACTCATTGTCATGTTCAAGAAACCAGTCTGAGATGATTCCAGCTTTATGACATGGCGCATTATCCTGCTGAAAGTAGCCATCAGATGTTGGGTACATTGTGGTCATAAAGGGATGGACATGGTCAGCAACAATACTCAGGTAGGCTGTGGCGTTGCAACGATGCTCAATTGGTACCAAGGGGCCCAAAGAGTGCCAAGAAAATATTCCCCACACCATGACAGCACCACCACCAGCTTGAACCGTTGATACAAGGCAGGATGGATCCATGCTTTCATGTTGTTTACGCCAAATTCTGACCCTACCATCCGAATGTCGCAGCAGAAATCGAGACTCATCAGACCAGGCAACGTTTTTCCAATCTTCTACTGTCCAATTTCGATGAGCTTGTGCAAATTGTAGCCTCAGTTTCCTGTTCTTAGCTGAAAGGAGTGGCACCCGGTGTGGTCTTCTGCTGCTGTAGCCCATCTGCCTCAAAGTTCGACGTACTGTGCGTTCAGAGATGCTCTTCTGCCTACCTTGGTTGTAACGGGTGGCAATTTGAGTCACTGTTGCCTTTCTATCAGCTCGAACCAGTCTGCCCATTCTCCTCTGACCTCTGGCATCAACAAGGCATTTCCGCCCACAGAACTGCCGCTCACTGGATGTTTTTTCTTTTTCGGACCATTCTCTGTAAACCCTAGAGATGGTTGTGCGTGAAAATCCCAGTAGATCAGCAGTTTCTGAAATACTCAGACGAGCCCTTCTGGCACCAACAACCATGCCACGTTCAAAGGCACTCAAATCACCTTTCTTCCCCATACTGATGCTCGGTTTGAACTGCAGGAGATTGTCTTGACCATGTCTACATGCCTAAATGCACTGAGTTGCCGCCATGTGATTGGCTGATTAGAAATTAAGTGTTAACGAGCAGTTGGACAGGTGTACCTAATAAAGTGGCCGGTGAGTGTATGTAAATATACACATACGGTACAGACCAAAAGTTTGGACACACCTTCTCATTCAAAGAGTTTTCTGTATTTTCATGACTATGAAAATTGTAGATTCACACTGAAGGCATCAAAACTATGAATTAACACATGTGGAATTATATACTTAACAAAAAAGTGTGAAACAACTGAAAATATGTCTTATATTCTAGGTTCTTCAAAGTAGCCAGCTTTTGCTTTGATTACTGCTTTGCACACTCTTGGCATTCTCTTCATGAGCTTCAAGAGGTAGTCACCTGAAATGGTTTTCACTTCACCGGTGTGCCCTGTCAGGTTTAATAAGTGGGATTTCTTGCCTTATAAATGGAGTTGTGTAGGGCAGAAGTCAGGTGGATACACAGCTGGCTCACATGAGGACCTCCCCAGGAAAGGAAGACCAAGAGTCACCTCTGCTGCGGAGGATAAGTTCATCCAAGTCACCAGCCTCAGAAATCGCAGGTTAACAGCAGCTCAGATTAGAGACCAGGTCAATGCCACACAGAGTTTGGTCTGTACTGTATATACACATATACATACACTCAGCTTTATATGTTAGATATATATACACACACAGATGGAGCAGATACCACGTCATGATGCCATAATTAAAAGTTACTTGATATAATATAATATAATATAGATATACAGCAGTGTGCAAAAATTTTAGGCATTTTAACACTTCTATTTTAGAAAGCATTCTTACTTCGCTGCATTTTGCAGCCTAAAACTTTTGCACTCTGTATTTCAGATATCAATGTTTTCTTAATTATTATTTTTTCATTGCAGGTATACCATTTCCCATCATTGTGGCATGGGCCATTGGCAAGCTCTACTATGATAATGAAAAGTAAGAATCAGCTATTGGGAGGAGCAGGGAGGTATACAGGCTAGATATGTGAAAGAGTGAACTAAATACTTTTATTAGCTGACCTTATGTGTGACATGCATGTGAAATGAAAACAGCAGATATATATATATATATATATATATATATATATATATATATGGAAATGTATTTGTTCTGTATAGTTCACTGCATTGGTAAATTAAAATGGTCACTGTCATTTCACACAATATTTGCATGCAAATATTAGAAACTTTGTAATATATACAATGTATCAAAAGACAATCGTCTTGTTCTACAGTTATCAGTCCCACCATCACCACCACCACACAAAAAAAATCAAATTTGTGATAAATCCATATAGTTAAAACTAAGCACTTAAAATCAGATTATATCATGCCATGGGTGAAGAGGAAAGGGAATAAGTGCAAATAGTAGCAAAGACAGACACAAAGACATGATTCGGCAAATTTAGCTGCTAATAATGTTATATCTCACCTAAGTGCTTTATTCAGATTATTGCATCAGTACTTCTGTATAGTGCCCTATATGGAGCTTCTGAGTGAAAGTTAGAAAGCAGAACTTGCTGTCTCTATGTGTATTCTGTGGGGAGATATGATGAGCAGGTAGTCGCCGCCCATTAGCGCAGAGACAACTGAGAGTTATACATGTAGCATGCATGTAGCATGCAAAGGAGAAATCTGGCCAGATATAGTGCCATCACTTATGTACAGTGCCTTGCGAAAGTATTCGGACCCCTTGAACTGTTCAACCTTTTGCCACATTTCAGGCTTCAAACAAAAAGATATAGCATTTTAAATTTTTGGTGAAGAATCAACAACAAGTGGGTCACAATTGTGAAGTGGAACGAATTTTTATTAAAAGTCACTCCAGAGGTTCATTGAGGATCTCTGAATGATCCAATGTTGTCCTAAATGACTGAAGAAGATTAATAGAATCCACCTGTGTGTAATCTAGTCTCCGTATAAAAGCACCTGCTCTGTGATAGTCTCAGGGTTCTGTTTAACATTACAGCAGAGACTTGCGGATACTTACCACCATCGGCGGTTTCCTCTTCAGCAATAAGATGCCGTGATCACATGAGATCACGGCATCTAGTACAGACACCCCATGTGGTCAAATGGGGTGTCTGTACACGATCTGAAAGCTGTAAACCTCGCTGATGAGGTTTACAGCTTTCAAAGTGCAATTCTTATTCTGGATAGCCAGGATAAGAAATGAGCAAATTCGGTTTTTAATTCAAAATTAAAAAGCCCTGATTGCTCATAAAGAAAAAATAAAAAACACAATCTATTTGCTCATATTTAAAGGGGTTCTCCGAGTTATAAATATTGATGACCTATCCTCAGGATAGGTCATCAATATCAGATCGGCAGGGGTCCGACACCTGGCACCCCCGCCGATCAGCTGTTTGAAGAGGAGGCGCGCGCCGTATCAGCGCTGCCTCCTCTTCATTGTTTACATGCTGGCCGACACGGGGGTAGTGGTGAGTAGGTGTAATTACACCTAACTGCCCCATTCATTTCTATGGATAGAATCGCTTCCATAGACTTGTATGGGAGCGATTCTTCCCATAGAAATGAATGGGGCAGTGAGGTGTAATTACACATACTCACCACTACCCCCATGTCGGCCAGCATGTAAACAGTGAAGAGGAGGCAGTGCTGATACGGCGCGCGCCTCCTCTTCAAACAGCTGATCGGCGGGGGTGCTGGGTGTCGGACCCCCGCCGATCTGATATTGATGACCTATCCTGAGGATAGATCATCAATATATATAACTTGGAGAACCCCTTTAAGCTTTAAAATAATCACAAAAAAAATTTAAAAATGTTAAAAAATATATATAAAAAATAAAAAAATATAAAAGTTTAAATCACCCCCCTTTAAATACCTAAATAACAATAAATATAGACATCATGGGTATCACCATGACCGAAAACGCCCGTACTTTTCAAATATAAAAAAAAAATTCCAATACGGCGGATTGTGTCGCGGAAAAAAGCGTCAAAATGGCGATTTTTGGTCGCTTTTTTTTCTAAAAAAAAATAAATAAAAAGTGATCAAAAAGTCATACACACCCCAGAATGGTATCAATAAAAAGTTCAGATCACCCCGCAAAAAATGAGCCCCAATACAGCTCCGTACACATAAATACCAAAAAGTTATAGGGGTCAAGATATGACAAAAAAAAAAGCACAGGAAAAACTATACATATTAGGTATCGCTGGATTCGTACTGACCAGTAGAATGAAAGCAACTGGTCATTTTTAATGAATAGAGATGAGCGAGCATACTCGTCCGAGCTTGGTGCTCGTTCGAGTATTAGGGTACTCGTAAGTGCTCGCTGCTCGGACGAGTATCTCGCCATGCTCGAGGAAATGGCAACTTCCGCATCGTGCATTTTTGGCGCCTAAAAACTCAGCCAATCACAAGCCAGGAGACTCTGCGGTACACCCAGCATCACGTGGGGCCCTTACATGTCGATAGCAGGGGTTGGCTGGCCTGATCAGGTGACCCTGGAATATACTAGTGACTGACCGCGGTGCTCGGCTCAGATGCTGTATGGATGTCGTTAGGGATAGAGCTGCTGCGTTTCAGGGAGAGTGTTAGGGCCTGCATTTAGTTCTCTGTTAGGCAGGAATCACCCACAAAGAACCCAACAGCCCTTCTAAGGGCTACAAGAAATTTTTTTTTTGTCTCCTGGCTTGGCTGGCTGGCACTAGTAGTGCAGCTATCGCCATATATAACCCCTTTTTTTTTATTGTTATATCTCAGTGATACAAATCCATTTCACACAGCAGTGTGGAACCATTCTGTGTGTCACAGTTCAGTCCACTCACTACAATCCGTATTTTCTGTCCAGGTGACACTTTCTGTACGTCACTTAATACAACCAGGTCTTTTGCTTTCACTTATATAGCTTGATCCCAAAAATCTCTGTGCGACATTTGTCTGGGTCGCAGTCAAAATAGCCACCGTCAGCAGGGTGTCAGTTAGCTCTACGATAGTTTCTGCACGTCACGTTCCCAAAAAAACAAAACTAAAAAAAAATATATAAATAAAATAGTTTTTTTGTTGTTTTAGCTCAGTGATACAAATCCATTTCACACAGCTGCGTGGAACCATTCTGTGTGTCACAGTTCAGTCCACTCACTACAATCCGTATTTTCTGTCCAGGTGACACTTTCTGTACGTCACTTAATACAACCAGGTCTTTTGCTTCCACGTATATAGCTTGATCCCAAAAATCTCTGTGCGACATTTGTCTGGGTCGCAGTCAAAATAGCCACCGTCAGCAGGGTGTCAGTTAGCTCTATGATTGTTTCTGCACGTCACGTTCCCAAAAAAACAAAACTAAAAAAAAAATATATAAAAAAAATAGGTTTTTTGTTGTTTTAGCTCAGTGATACAAATCCATTTCACACAGCAGTGTGGAACCATTCTGTGTGTCACAGTTCAGTCCATTCACTACAATCCGTATTTTCTTTCCAGGTGACACTTTCTGTACGTCACTTAATACAACCAGGTCTTTTGCTTCCACGTATATAGCTTGATCCCAAAAATCTCTGTGCGACATTTGTCTGGGTCGCAGTCAAAATAGCCACCGTCAGCAGGGTTTCAGTTAGCTCTACAATAGTTTCTGCACGTCACGTTCCCAAAAAAACAAAACTAAAAAAAAATATATATAAAAAAATAAATATATAAAAAAATAGTTTTTTTGTTGTTTTAGCTCAGTGATACAAATCCATTTCACACAGCTGCGTGGAACCATTCTGTGTGTCACAGTTCAGTCCACTCACTACAATCCGTATTTTCTGTCCAGGTGACACTTTTCTGTACGTCACTTAATACAACCAGGTCTTTTGCTTCCACGTATATAGCTTGATCCCAAAAATCTCAGTGCGACATTTGTCTGGGTCGCAGTCAAAATAGCCACCGTCAGCAGGGTGTCAGTTAGCTCTACGATAGTTTCTGCACGTCACGTTCCCAAAAAAACAAAACTAAAAAAAAATATATAAAAAAATAGTTTTTTTGTTTTTTTAGCTCAGTGATACAAATCCATTTCACACAGCTGCGTGGAACCATTCTGTGTGTCACAGTTCAGTCCACTCACTACAATCCGTATTTTCTGTCCAGGTGACACTTTCTGTACGTCACTTAATACAACCAGGTCTTTTGCTTCCACGTATATAGCTTGATCCCAAAAATCTCAGTGCGACATTTGTCTGGGTCGCAGTCAAAATAGCCACCATCAGCAGGGTGTCAGTTAGCTCTACGATAGTTTCTGCACGTCACGTTCCCAAAAAAACAAAACCAAAAAAATATATAAAAAAATATATATAAAAAAATAGTTTTTTTGTTGTTTTAGCTCAGTGATACAAATCCATTTCACACAGCAGTGTGGAACCATTCTGTGTGTCACAGTTCAGTACACTCACTACAATCCGTATTTTCTGTCCAGGTGACACTTTCTGTACGTCACTTAATTCAACCAGACTGAACAAGTTTGTGGGTTTCAGTACAGCAGGCCCATTTATTTTTTATTTTTTATATAATACACTTATATACAGAAAATGTTGAACCCCAGGGCTAAGGGTCGAGGACGAGGGCGTGGGCGTGGGCATTCAATTACTGCAGGGGGCAGAGGCCGTGGTCCTGGGCAGGGTGAGACAGTACCTGCTGATGAGGGAGCAGGGGAACGCCGCAGAGCTACACTCCCTAGCTTCATGTCTCAACTTACAGGGACACGTGGTAGAGGACTGTTGAAACCACAACAGTGCGAACAGCTGATGTCGTGGATTGCGGACAATGCTTCAAGTATTTTGTCCACCAGTCAGTCTTCCACGCAGTCCACCCACGTTACCCAAGGGAGCACTCCTCTGGCTCCTCCACCTCAACCTCCTTCCCCCAGTCTGCCCCCTCCCAGGAAAATTTGGAATGCGATCCGGCATACTCTCAGGAACTGTTTTCTGGACCCTTCCCAGAGTCACAAACCACTTCTCAGGTTGCTGCTGACCTCGTTCCCGATGCCCAAGTTTTCCAACTGTCGCAGTCTGTGGGTGATGATGATGATGATGACAATGTTGAGTTAGTGGAAGAAGTTTGTAAAGAGGTGTCGGACGATGAGGAGACACGGTTGTCAGACAGTGGTGAAGTTGTTGTCAGGGCAGGAAGTCCGAGGGGGGAGCAGACTGAGGAATCGAGGATGACGAGGTGACTGACCCAAGCTGGGTTGATAAGCCGAGTGAAGACAGTGCTTCTGAGGCGGAGGCGAGTGCTGCACCAGAACAGGTTGGAAGAGGCAGTGGTGTGGCCAGAGGGAGAAGCAGGGCCAGAGCTGGTGCATCAGCAGCAACTGTTTCACGTAGTGAAGCTCCCATGGCGAGGCCTAGATGTTCGCAAGTCTGGAGGTTCTATAAAGAAAGTGAGGATGACCGACGGACTGTGGTGTGCAACCTGTGCCACATCAGGATCAGCAGGGGTGCCACCACTACTAGCCTAACCACCACCAGCATGCGCAGGCATATGAGTGCTAAATACCTCACTCAATGGAACCAAGTTCACCACCTCCTGCGGGTCACACCACTGCTCCTTCCCCTGTGTCACTCGCTGCCTCTGCTAGTCAACCCCCTGCCCAGGACCCCGGCACGAGCGCCTCCCGCCGGAAAACCACACCTTCGCCTCCACGATCCTCCACAGTGTTCACCAATGTGTCCCAGCGCAGCGTTCAGCTGTCTTTACAGCAGACGCTGGAGCGCAAGAGGAAATACAGTTCCACCCACCCACATGCCCAAGCCCTCAACGTCCACATCTCCAAATTGCTGAGCCTGGAGATGCTGCCCTATAGGCTGATAGAGACCGAGGCCTTTCGCAATCTCATGGCGGTGGCTGCCCCTCGGTATTCGGTCCCCAGCCGCCACTATTTTTCCCGATGTGCCGTCCCAGCCCTACACCAGCACGTGTCAGAGAACATCATCCGTGCCCTGACCAACGCTGTTTCTGAGAAGGTCCACCTAACCACGGACACGTGGACAAGTGCTGCCGGGCAGGGACACTATATCTCACTGACGGCACATTGGGTTAACTTGGTGGAGGCTGGGACCGAGACTGACCCTGGGGCCGCTCATGTACTGCCCACACCGAGGATTGCGGGGCCTACCTCGGTCACGGTCTCTCAGACGTACTATGCCTCCTCCTCCGACCCCTCCTCCTCCTCCACCTCCTCCTCCGAATTACCATCCGTGGGCACGGCGCCTTCAGTCGGTAGCTCTAGGTGCAGCAGCAGTGCCGTGGGTAAGCGCCAGCAGGCGATGCTCAAACTGCTGAGCTTAGGTGACAAAAGGCACACCGCCCAAGAGCTGTTACAGGGCATCACGGCGCAGACCGATGTGTGGCTGGCACCGCTGAACCTCAAGCCAGGCATGGTTGTGTGTGACAACGGCGTAACCTGGTGGCGGCTCTGCAACTCGGCAGACTGACACATGTGCCATGCCTGGCCCACGTGTTCAATCTAATAGTTCAGCGGTTCCTCAAGACATACCCCAATCTGTTTGATTTGCTTACCAAGGTGCGCCGCATCTGTGCGCATTTCCGCAAGTCGACCACAGATGCTGCCACTCTCAGGGCAGCGCAGCGCCGCCTACAACTGCCCGCTCACCGACTGTTGCCCACGAGAACTGCCAGATGTCAACTTCCACCAGAACTGGTAGTCAGGTCAGTCAGATTCCTCAAGTCTACAATGAGGAGTGGACGTGGATGTCTGATATCTGCCAGGTGTTGAGCAACTTTGAGGAGTCAACACAGATGGTCAGCGGCGATGCCGCCATTATCAGCCTCACCATCCCGCTGCTTTGCCTGTTGAAAAACTCACTGCTCAGCATCAAGTCGGATGCTTTGCGCTTGTCACAAGAGACGGTGGAGGAAGATACGTCGCTTGATAGCCAGAGCACCCTCCGGTCTGTTTCTCAGCGCGTATCGGAGGAGGGGGATGAGGATGAGGAGGAAGAGGAGGAGAATGTCGGCGAGACAGTAGAGGGTACCAGTGCTCAGTCCTTAACTCTTGAGCGTGTATGGGCTGAAGAGGAGGACTTGGAGGAGGAGGAGGAAATGGAGAGTCAGGCCAGTGAGGAGGGAATTCTTACGTGTTGGGACTCTGGCGCACATGGCAGACTTCATGTTAGGCTGCCTATCCCGTGACCCTCGCGTTAGAAGCATTTTTTCAAACACCGATTACTGGGTGTTCACTCTCCTGGACCCACGGTACAAGCAGAACCTTTCCACTCTCATCCCTGCAGAGGAAAGGAGTATGAGAGTGAATAGATATCAACAGGCCCTGGTGCACAAGCTGAAACAATCCTTCCCATCTGACGCCGCTAGCGGCAGAGGGCATGGTTCTGTGGGCCAAGTAGCGGGGGAGAGGAGCCGAGCAGGCAGCTTGTCCAGCACTGGCAGGGGAACGCTCTCCAAGGCCTTTGCCAGTTTTATGTCACCCCAGCAAGACACTGTCACCTGTCCCCAGTCTAGGCAGAGTAGGGGGGAGCTGTACAGAAAGATGGTGAGGGAGTACCTAGCTGACCATACCAACGTCCTGCGTGATCACTCTGCTCCATACAACTACTGGGTTTCAAAGCTGGACACGTGGCCTGAACTGGCGCTGTACGCCTTGGAGGTGCTGGCCTGCCCTGCCGCTAGCGTGCTGTCAGAGCGGGTATTCAGTGCAGCTGGTGGCGTCATCACCGATAAGCATAAACGCCTGTCAACTGACAGCGCTGACAGGCTGACGCTTATTAAAATGAACAAAGCCTGGATTTCACCGGAATTCAAATCTCCTCCAGGGGAAAGCAGCTAAAGATTAACATTACTTATGTATCCGATTCCTCTTCTCTACTCCTCCTACTCCTCCTCCTCCTCCTCCATGTCGTCTTTGCCTAACGCTGACCAAAAAAATGCCATTTTTTAGAGGTCCAACTGGCACTCTTTTACCACAATTTTTCAGGAGGGCCCCTACAGGCCCTCTCTTCAAACAATTTTTCCGGAGGTCCACCTACAGGCCCTCTCTCCAAACAATTTTTCCGGAGGTCCACCTACAGGGCCTCTCTCCAAACAATTTTTCCGGAGGTCCACCTACAGGCCCTCTCTCCAAACAATTTTTCCAGAGGTCCACCTACAGGCCCTCTCTCCAAACAATTTACATCTTTTTCCTATCTTTCTCTCTCTCCAAACTATTTTTCCGGATAGCTGCCATATACGGTAATAAACTGAGAAGAATACAGAGAACACATGCCACACTTGATCAAGCTCATAATTTACGACTGTACCGGTTGATGCTAAATTTTTAAGTTGGGGTCCTGCGTCGTCATTCACTGAATTTCACTGATCTCCTCAATGTCTCCTCAAAGAACCGAAAGACCATTGTGGAGAGAGCGGCACAGCTCGCCATCAAAGTGACGAACCCCAACGCCAGACTGCGCAGCGAAGTGAACGAATAAATATCTCTGTGGTTATTTGTGCTAAATAAAAGTTAAATAAACACAAAAAAAAAATTGATCTGTTCCTGTGCCTGATCCACCCAAGTTGAATCTGTCCCATCATGAGAAAGTCCCCCAAGGAGTCCCCACTGTAACTTGCTTCCCATACAACTACCTCACCCCCCGACACCTGTGTCTCGCCATTGTCCACCACCTCCTCAGACAACACTGGTAAATCCCCACTGTCAGCACACGGAGACTGCAAAAGGTCTTGCGAATTGGGGCAGAGAATGTTCTGGGGTAGCACATCAGAGAAGGGGTGACTATGGGGTTCCAGGGAGTACGTGACCACATGCAATCTCCATCCAAAAAGTCATACTGAGGCTCACCACCATGCTTTACACTGCAATCTTATTACTGAGGCTCACCACCATGCTTTACACTGCAATCTTATTGAAAGACAGACAATCAGGGGTTCACCGCCAGGTTGTCAGGCAGCATTTTTAAGTGGGTCACCATTACCGTGTCCCTGAAAATTGCCTTGGGGTCATCGCCAGACTATTTTTATGAAAGGCCATGGGGTTCTATACACACAGTGCTGACGGAAGCCCATCAGCCTTTCTAAACACAATTGAATCTGTCCCATCATGAGAAAGTCCCCCAAGGAGTCCCCACTGTAACTTGCTTCACTTTCAACTACCTCACCCCCCGACACCTGTGTCTCGCCATTGTCCACCACCTCCTCAGACACCACTGGTAAATCCCCACTGTCAGCACACCGAGACTGCAAAAGGTCTTGCGAATTGGGGCAGAGAATGTTCTGGGGTAGCACATCAGAGAAGGGGTGACTATGGGGTTCCAGGGAGTACGTGACCACATGCAATCTCCA
>ONZH01015230.1:0-25154 GCA_900303285.1 Rhinella marina
CAGGTGACCCTGGAATATACTAGTGACTGCCCGCGGAGCTCGGCTCAGATGCTGTCTGGATGTCGTTAGGGACAGAGCTGCTGCCTTTCAGGGACAGTGTTAGGGCCTGCATTTAGTTCTCTGTTAGACAGGAATCACCCACAAAGAACCCAACAGCCCTTCTAAGGGCTACAAGAATTTTTTTTTTTTGTCTCCTGGCTTGGCTGGCTGGCTGGCACTAGTAGTGCAGCTATCGCCATATCTAACCCTGTTTTTTTTTTTTATTGTTCTATCTCAGTGATACAAATCCTTTGCACACAGCAGTGTGGAACCATTCTGTGTGTCACAGTTCAGCACACTCAATCCATATATACCTCTGTGCGACATTTGTCTGGGTCGCAGTCTAAATAGCCACCGTTAACAGGGTGTGAGTTAGGTCTCCGATAGTTCCTGCACGTGACGTTCCCAAAAAAACAAAATTTAAAAAAAAATTAGTTTTTCAGTTGTTTTAGCTCAGTGATACAAATCCATTTTACTCAGCTGCGTGTAACCTTTCTGTGTGTCACAGTTCAGCACACTCGCTCCAATCCGTATATACTGTCCAGGTGACACTTTCTGTACGTCACAGAATACAACCAAAACATTTGCTACCAATATCATCTACAGCTTGATCCAGAAAACTCTCTGTGCGACATTTGTCTGGGTCACAGTCTAAATAGCCACCGTTAACAGGGTGTGAGTTAGGTCTCCGATAGTTCCTGCACGTCACGTTCCGAAAAAAACACAATTTAAAAAAAAATTAGTTTTTCAGTTGTTTTAGCTCAGTGATACAAATCCATTTTACTCAGCTGCGTGTAACCTTTCTGTGTGTCACAGTTCAGCACACTCGCTCCAATCCGTATATACTGTCCAGGTGACACTTTCTGTACGTCACAGAATACAACCAAAACATTTGCTACCAATATCATCTACAGCTTGATCCAGAAAACTCTCTGTGCGACATTTGTCTGGGTCGCAGTCTAAATAGCCACCGTTAACAGGGTGTGAGTTAGGTCTCCGATAGTTCCTGCACGTCACGTTCCCAAAAAAACTAAATTTAAAAAAAAATATAAAAAACAAAATATAAAAAAAAATAATTTTTTTGTTGTTTTAGCTCAGTGATACAAATCCATTTTACTCAGCTGCGTGTAACCTTTCTGTGTGTCACAGTTCAGCACACTCGCTCCAATCCGTATAATCTGTCCAGGTGACACTTTCTGTAAGTCACTTAATTCAACCAGACTGAACAAGTTTGTGGGTTTCAGTACACCAGGCCCGTTTAATTTTTTTTTTTTTTATCATACACTTATATAAAAAAATGTTGAACCCCAGGGCTAAGGGTCGAGGACGAGGGCGTGGGCGTGGGCATTCAATTACTGCAGGGGGCAGAGGCCGTGGTCCTGGGCAGGGTGAGACAGTACCTGCTGATGAGGGAGCAGGGGATTTCCGCAGAGCTACACTCCCTAGCTTCATGTCTCAACTTACAGGGACACGTGGTAGAGGACTGTTGAAACCACAACAGTGCGAACAGCTGATCTCGTGGATTGCGGACAATGCTTCAAGTAATTTGTCCACCAGTCAGTCTTCCACGCAGTCCACCCACGTTACTCAAGGGAGCACTCCTATGGCTCCTTCACCTCAACCTCCTATCCCCCAGTCTGCCCACTCCCAGGAAAATTTGGAATGTGATCCGGCATACTCTCAGGAACTGTTTTTTGACCCCTTCCCAGAGTCACAAACCACTTCTCAGGTTGCTGCTGACCTCGTTCCCGATGTCTAAGTTTTCCAACTGTCGCAGTCTGTGGGTGATGATGATGATGACAATGTTGAGTTAGTGGAAGAAGTTTGTAAAGAGGTGTCGGACGATGAGGAGAAGTTGTTAGGGGAGGAATTCCGAGGGGGGAGCAGACTGAGGAATCGGAGGATGACGAGGTGACTGACCCAAGCTGGGTTGATATGCCGAGTGAAGACAGTGCTTCTAAAGGCGGAGGAGAGTGCTGCACCAGAACAGGTTGTAAGAGGCAGTGGTGTGGCCAGAGGGAGAAGCAGGGCCAGAGCTGGTGCATCAGCAGCAACTGTTTCACGTAGTGAAGCTCCCGTGGCGAGGCCTAGATGTTCGCAAGTCTGGAGGTTCTTTAAAGAAAGTGAGGATGACCGATGGACTGTGGTGTGCAACCTGTGCCACACCAGGATCAGCAGGGGTGCCACCACTACTAGCCTAACCACCACCAGCATGCGCAGGCATATGAGTGCTAAACACCCCACTCAATGGAACCAAGGCCGTTCACCACCTCCTGCGGGTCACACTACTGCTCCTTCCCCTGCGTCACTCGCTGCCTCTGCTAGTCAAACCCCTGCCCAGGACCCCGGTATGAGCGCCTCCCGCCGGAAAACCACACCTTCGCCTCCACGATCCTCCACAGTGTCCACCAACGTGTCCCAGCGCAGCATTCAGCTGTCTTTACAGCAGACGCTGGAGTGCAAGAGGAAATACAGTTCCACCCACCCACATGCCCAAGCCCTCAACGTCCACATCTCCAAATTGCTTAGCCTGGAGATGCTGCCCTATAGGCTGGTAGAGACCGAGGCCTTTCAAAATCTCATGGCGGTGGCTGCCCCTCGGTATTCGGTCGCCAGCCGCTACTATTTTTCCCGATGTGCCGTCCCAGCCCTACACCACCACGTGTCACAGAACATCATCCGTGCCCTTACCAACGCTATTTCTGAGAAGGTCCACCTAACCACGGACACGTGGACAAGTGCTGCCGGGCAGGGACACTATATCTCACTGACGGCACATTGGGTTAACTTGGTGGAGGCTGGGGGACCAAGAATGACCCTGGGGCCGCTCATGTACTGCCCACACCGAGGTTTGCGGGGCCTACCTCGGTCACGGTCTCTCAGACGTACTATGCCTCCTCCTACTCCGACCCCTCCTCCTCCTCAACCGAATTACCATCCGTGGGCACGGCGCCTTCAGTCGGTAGCTCTAGGCGCAGCAGCAGTGCCGTGGGTAAGCGCCAGCAGGCGGTGCTCAAACTGCTGAGCTTAGGTGACAAAAGGCACACCGCCCAAGAGCTGTTACAGGGCATCACGGCGCAGACCGATCTGTGGCTGGCACCGCTGAACCTCAAGCCAGGCATGGTTGTGTGTGACAACGGGCGTAACCTGGTGGCGGCTCTGCAACTCGGCAGACTGACACATGTGCCATGCCTGGCCCACGTGTTCAATCTAATAGTTCAGCGGTTCCTCAAGACATACCCCAATCTGTCTGATTTGCTCACCAAGGTGCGCCGCATCTGTGCGCATTTCCGCAAGTCGACCACAGATGCTGCCACTCTCAGGGCAGCGCAGCGCCGCCTACATCTGCCCGCTCACCGACTGTTGTGCGACGTGCCCACGAGATGGAATTCCACATTAAACATGTTATCCAGAGTTTACCAGCAGCGCAGAGCGATTGTAGACTGCCAGATGTCAACTTCCACCAGAACTGGTAGTCAGGTCAGTCAGATTCCTCAAGTCTACAATGAGGAGTGGACGTGGATGTCTGATATCTGCCAGGTGTTGAGCAACTTTGAGGAGTCAACACAGATGGTCAGCGGCGATGCCGCCATTATCAGCCTCACCATCCCGCTGCTTTGCCTGTTGAAAAACTCACTGCTCAGCATCAAGTCGGATGCTTTGCGCTTGTCACAAGAGACGGTGGAGGAAGATACGTAGCTTGATAGCCAGAGCACCCTCCGGTCTTTTTCTCAGCGCGTATCGGAGGAGGGGGATGAGGAGGAAGAGGAGGAGAATGTTGGCGAGACAGTAGAGGGTACCAGTGCTCAGTCTTTAACTCTTGAGCATGTATGGGCTGAAGAGGAGGATTTGGAGGAAGAGGAGGAGGAAATGGAGAGTCAGGCCAGTGAGGAGAGGGAATTCTTACATGTTGGGACTCTGGCGCACATGGCAGACTTAATGTTAGGCTGCCTATCCCGTGACCCTCGCGTTAGAAGAATTTTTTACTGGGTGTTCACTCTCCTGGACCCACGGTACAAGCAGAACCTTTCCACTCTCATCCCTGCAGAGGAAAGGAGTATGAGAGTGAATAGATATCTACAGGCCCTGGTGCACAAGCTGAAACAATTCTTCCCATCTGACTCCGCTAGCGGCAGAGGGCATGGTTCTGTGGGCCAAGTAGCGGGGGAGAGGAGGCGAGCAGGCAGCTTGTCCAGCACTGGCAGGGGAACGCTCTCCAAGGCCTTTGACACTTTTATGTCACCCCAGCAAGACACTGTCACCTGTCCCCAGTCTAGGCAGAGTAGGGGGGAGCTGTACAGAAAGATGGTGAGGGAGTACCTAGCTGACCATACCAACGTCCGTAGCGATCACTCTGCTCCATACAACTACTGGGTTTCAAAGCTGGACACGTGGCCTGAACTGGCGCTGTACGCCTTGGAGGTGCTGGCCTGCCCTGCCGCTAGCGTGCTGTCAGAGCGGGTATTCAGTGCAGCTGGTGGCGTCATCACCGATAAGCATACACGCCTGTCAACTGACAGCGCTGACAGGCTGACTCTTATTAAAATGAACAAAGCCTGGATTTCACCGGAATTCAAATCTCCTCCGGGGGAAAGCAGCTAAAGATTTAAATAACTTATGTATCCGATTCCTCTTCTCTACTACTCCTACTCCTCCTCCTCCTCCATATCGTCTTTGCCTAACGCTGACCCAAAAAACGCCATTTTTTAGAGGTCCAACTGGCACTCTTTTACCACAATTTTTCAGGAGGGCCCCCTACAGGCCCTCTATTCAAACAATTTTTCCAGAGGTCCACCTACAGGCCCTCTCTCCAAAAAATTTTTCCGGAGGTCCACCTACAGGCCCTCTCTCCAATTCCAGTTTCCAGTTTTATTTACGCAAACTGCGTAAATTATTATTTTTGGGATAGGTGTGAAAAATAATATTACCTGCGTATCTATATTGCCCAACATTGGATACGGTAGCAAGTGGAAGACCAAACAATGCTGCCTACAGGGTTCCGCAAATTCCTGGTCCACCTGCAAATTCCTGGTCCACAATGTCAAGGAGGTCGAGATTCTGTTGATGAGCAACAAGTCCTTCTGTACTGAAATCGCCGACAACGTCTCCATCTAAGAACCTAAAGACCATTTGTGGAGAGAGCGGCACAGCTCGCCATCAAAGTGACGAACCCCAACGCCAGACTGCGCAGAGAAGATAACGAATAAATATCTCTGTGGTTATTTGTGCTAAATAAAAGTTAAATAAACACCAAAAAAAATTCATCTGTTCCTGTGCCTGATCCACCCAAGTTGAATCTGTCCCATCATGAGAAAGTCCCCCCAAGGAGTCCCCACTGTAACTTGCTTCCCATACAACTACCTCACCCCCCGACACCTGTGTCTCGCCATTGTCCACCACCTCCTCAGACAACACTGGTAAATCCACACTGTCAGCACACGGAAACAGCAAAAGGTCTTGCGAATTGGGGCAGAGAATGTTCTGGGCTAGCACATCAGAGAAGGGGTGACTATGGGGTTCCAGGGAGTACGTGACCACATGCAATCTCCATCTAAAAAGTCATGCCACACTTGATCAATCTCATAATTTACGACTGTACCGGTTGATGCTAAATTTTTAAGTTGGGGTCCTGCGTCGTCATTCTAACTCCATCCGGCTGTTGTCACCACCACACACGCTAGCCCAGGGGGCACTCCTCTGGCTCTTCCAGCGAAACCTCCTTCCCCCCAGCCTGCCCCCCCCACCTACAGGCCCTCTCTCCAAACAATTTACATCTTTGTCCTATCTTTCTCTCTCTCCAAACCATTTTTCCGGATAGCTGCCATATACGGTTTTAAACTGAGTAGTATACATACCACACTTGATCAATCTCATAATTTACGACTGTACCGGTTGATGCTAAATTTTTAAGTTGGGGTCCTGCGTCGTCATTCTAAATACATCCGGCTGTTATCACCACCACACACGCTAGCCCAGGGGGCACTCCTCTGGCTCTTCCAGCTAAACTTCCTTCCCCCCACCTACAGGCCCTCTCTCCAAACTATTTACCCGGATAGGGGACGTATTAGATATTGTACTGATGTTTTTTGTTTTTCTTCTTTTAATTGCCTCCTGACCTGTGATAGGCAGAGCATGGACACGTCCCCTTAGCTGCAGTGGGAAAGATACTCCCCTGGCCAGAGCAATCTCTTTTTCCCTTTTCCGTGGTGGAAAAATCCATGAACTATAAGGTCCCAAGATAGGGGACGTATACGGTATTAAACTGATAAGAATCGATACCATACCGGTTGATGCAACAGTCTTTCTAAATCCATTCTGGCTGTTGTCACCACCACACACGCTAGCCCAGGGGGCATTCCTCTGGCTCTTCCAGCCAAACATCCTTCCCCCCAGCCTGTCCCCCACCTACAGGCCCTCTCTCCAAACAATTTACCCGGGTAGGGGACGTATTAGATATTGTACTGATTTTTTTTTTTTTGGTTCTTCTTTTAATTGCCTCCTGCGATAGACAGGAATCGAACCCAGGTCAACTGCTTGGGAAGCAGCTATGCTCACCACTTTACCACCAACAGCCACAGCAACTGATAAGAACAGATACTAAACTTGATGTCAGCTGCAGTGCCAGCATGAGCAGTGGTGTCACCTGCAGGCGGTGATGGACCTTCGTTGCACCTATTTTGGTGCTTCCCTAACATGTGATGGGTATTTGCCTCGCCTTTCTTGGTCTGGGTGAGCACAATTGCCATGAGGGTAACCACCAGGCTGTTGCCTGAGAATTTGGGGTAATGGTGGTTTTAGGCAGCCTCAGAGGCATCCATGCATGCTGCCCCTGCTGTTTCCTGTCCATTTCCGTGGTGTTTCCATCATTTTCTGAGGTTTCCAGGTTTTCACCCAGCCTTCCCTAGGCAGAGCCTTGGTCCCCCGCAAAAATGCTCGAGTCTCCCATTGACTTCAATGGGGTTCGTTATTCGAAACGAGCAGCCGAGCATCGGGAAAAGTTCGACTCGAATAACGAGCACCCGAGCATTTTAGTGCTCGCTCATCTCTAATCTTAACCAAAAGGCCGACAATTCTTCAATGCCAATCTCCGGCCTGATGCTGCTGCCGCCGCCGACTCCACATGTCGTCTCCTAGCTGCCGCTACGTCAAAATTATGTAATTGTGCCACTCTGTGGCCTCCAAATTGTACTACTACTTTCAATGCTGCTGCCACTTCCAGGGTCTGTCATTCTGCCACTCTGTGGCCTACTCATGCTGCTGCCACCTGGCCACACTGTCGTCGTGTCACTCTATAGTCTGCTGATACTGCTGCCACTGCCATCTCCATGCTGTCTGGGGGGGCTCTGCCTGTAAAAGCGTGTAATAGAACAGGTTCTGTCGAAATGTATGTGGAATCAGTGAATTGGTGTAAAAGGTGTGCGCTTTTGGCGCTCTAGTAGGATTTTGGGCCTCTGCACGATTCTTTATAGCTGGCGCTAACATTGACCTGTAAGGCTGAGTTCAGACTTAAGTTATTTGGTGAGTTTTGGCCCCTTAACTACCCAAATACATAAAAGTGTGCAGCGATTCTAAGTGTGACGCCTGTTATGTGCGTGTCACACTGGCTCACAGTATTCTTTCACTACCACAGTAGACTCCCTATGCGTTTTACTGCAAGGCACAGTGTTCTACACCACTATCCAGGCTCATCTCTAGTCATCATCATTACTGCTACTGCCACTGACACTACTCCTACTCCTTGCTGTAGTCAACAATCAATAATGGAATATGTGGCCAGGAAGTAACTCTACATGCTCAGCAATCTGCAGGTGTGCATTATTAGCTCCCACTTAGCCAAGTTGCTGGTGGTGCAGTCTCTGCTATAGCACATACCTTTAGAGTGCTGATGACATGCACTTAGCCTTGCTGGAAGATACCTAGCTATCATTATTTCTCCAAAAATGCCATCCCTACCTTGTACTGTACTCTCACATTGGCAGCTCTTTGCAATTCTTGCTGTACAGCAAGGTGCACATTACAGTGGACATCTGGAGCAGCTGTTACATGCAGAGACCAAACATTTATTTCAAAGCCCACTGGGTTAATGTTTTTCACAAAAAGGAAGTATTGTAGCAAGTATGCCAGGTCCTTCTGACACCTCCATGTTTGTTCTGGTCTGGTTACCACAATAGTCTCCTCTATGGACATCCTTCTGTACCCAAAAGCAGCAGGACAGAGCAACATTCCCAGCTTCCCTCCCTCCTATCACATGTTGAAAGTGTGGCATTGCCATGTGATGTTACAGCTGATCGGACTAGGCGAGAGTAGCCACACAGCCGGTCATTTGCTAAAGTGCATCAAGCAAACACTATCCCGCCAACTCCAACTGGGCAAGGTGGTCAGGTCAGCAACAATGGTCTGAACATTGTAGCTGCACTGCATTTAAGAGAAATAACATAAATACTTAATAAAGTACACTGTCTTGCAGAAGGTGCTGCCAATGTCCAGGAGACGTTTCTCACATTTCAGTTATTCTTAGGAAGCAAGAAACATTCTCCTGGACTTGTAGCAACAGAATGGTCTGCCAGTACGTTACTTAATATGCAACCTTCCAACTTGTAGGATCCTACTTTGCATATACTAAAGCACCTGTAGGATCTGTAGGATCAGTGGAAAGCCATGAATTATTTTGGTATGCACCAGACCACCTCAGCACAGAGCATGTGTTATTTCAAGGTCAGGAAGTGGCAGGTCATCAGAGACATCTGTCATGTACTGAAGCCATTTCGAAGAGGCCACAAAATGTGTCAGTAGGGACAACTGCAGAATAAAAAAGTCATTCCCCTTATATTTATCTTAGAACACATAGACACAGATACAACAAGGGACAACAGTGGAAGAAGGACGGTTGACTCAGCTTGCTGGCCACCCTGTAACTGTTAGGGATTCACAAGGTGAAAGTCCTATGGATGATGATGAGATGCCATTGGAAAATGAGAAGTTGCTGGTAGTGGAGCAGGAGGATGATGATGATGACAATGGCACCAGCCATGACACCCAATCATCTCAGTGAGGAGCAGAGCCAAAATAACTGGCTGCTTGGGGACCCTTGCCAGAAAGGCAAGCTGTATGCTTGCTTTCTTACGTACTGACAGGCATATCATTCACATTAAGCTGTTAGATGATTACTTGATAGCCAGTATTCTAGATCCTAGCTATCTAAGCAAAATGAGGGAATGTTTTTCTATTACCAAAAGTGAGGCCAAATTACTTTATTAACATGAAACATTGATGTCAAAGCTTCCTGCGAGCAGATGTCAGCTGCCAGTGCGTCTGAGGCCCCTCCCACCTTCTTCAATACTAAAAGCAGCAGAAGCCAGGCAACAGCAGCCAATTCAGTATCATTAACATGATGTAGAAACTTTTTAATGTGCTGCACCAGGTAAGGCAAATCAACAAATGGAGCCCTACCGTCTCAACATTCAGGTTCAGTCCTACTATTTGAACTCCGGCCTCTCTTGTATATACCGTGTTCACTGCTTCTGGGCAAGCAGACTAGAACAGTGGCTCGAAGTAGCCCATTATTCTCTCTCTGTTTTCTCTTGCCCATCTCGGAGAAGCTTTTCAGTATGGCAAGGGAATTGTGACACCAAAATAGACAAAGTTGTCTCCCGACAGTGTACAAAATATAATTTTTGTCAAAATGAACGAGGCATAGATCTGTGAGGATTTTCTCACTCTTGAGGCAGATTAATAGATCTGCCTTGATGGTGCCCCATCTTTCCACTGCCTGCTTACCATCATGTTGGCCTGTATAGCTGCTGCTGACGCTTTCGCAACTGCTACAGCTGCTATTCCCTGATGCTAATTCCCTACTGTCCCTTCCATTACCATTGCTGCCACGTCTACTACTACACACATCTACTGCTTTGTCTGTTTCATGCTCTGCTACTACAGCTACCTCTACTTTTGCCACCATGTGCCACAATAACTTACCCTTTCCACATCCACACTGTACTGCTGCAGCTCCCACTTAAAAGGGAGAATTTTTCTAGGCTCATTCAGAACAAGACACTGTTTCTTCTGATAGTTAACACAGGTGCATGTATAACGGGCAGGCATCCTGTCACGGTTAATGCATAATTTTTGGATGTTTATGTAGAATGAGCCACTCTTACATCTGACATTAACATATGTATGTGTATATACAGGTGCAGAACCACTGTCTTTTTACCATGACACCACGTGTGTTTAAATAACACCTTTGCTTAAAGGGCCAAATTTTCAAAGCTTTGCAATACGAAAAGCATTAAAACACAAGTGAAGTATCATTGTAATCGTACTGACCTGGAGAATGACATTAACAGGTCAATTTTACCGCATAAGAAATTACGTTAAAAAGCTTCCAAACAACTGTGGCAGAATTGTGTTTTCTTTCCAATTCCAACCCATTTTGAATTTTTTTCCCAGCTCCCCACTACATCATATGCAATATTAAAAGGTGCCATTTGAAAGTAAAACTTGTCCTCCAAAAAAACAAACCCTATATATGTGAACATAAAAATAAAAAAAGTTATGGCTCTGGGAAGGTCGGGTCCTCTAAGGGTTAAACATGTTGTTTGTTAATACCATCAAACATGCTTTTACCCAGGTCACAGTCACTCTGAAATTAGTTGCTATTGATTTTATTGCATTCAAGAGCTTAGGAAGAGTAGAGAGAAACTGCAAAAAAAAATTTCTTTCAAATTTTCTTTTTATTGGAAATATCATATATGACAAACAGGAAGAACTTTAAGTAAGACAGAGCGCTGTCATTAAGACATATTCTAAGAAAAGGAAAATACATACAATGCAACAGCACACTGCAAACCAGGGGGAGATTGTATAAGCTAGATTACTAGCAAAGGGTGAATAAGAGAGCTTGCTGTCGTTTAGTTGTTGAGTATGTGAAACTTGATTGCTTGATTGGAGATAACTAAAACTGGGAGAGATGTGAGATATAGTATATGAATAAGTCCACGTACGGGTAATGTTTAAGTCATGAGATTAGGTATATTTGCTACTGTCTGTCCGTTGTGTCCCCACTAGAGATCTTCCTATAAGATTTCCAGGGCTGCCAGATTACTTCAAATTTGTCATGGTTGCGGAATTCCCAATAAGAGATTTCCTCCAATCTGTAAATTTGGTCCACTTTAGCCTTCCATTTATGAATGGAGAGAGAAGTAGTAGATTTCCATGTGGCAGCTAGAAGCAATCTGGCAGATGTAATTAAAGGTCGGAGAAGAAGTCTAGTATTGAGAGGGATACTCTCAGGGAGAAGAAGTAACAAGAAGATCCCAGGGAACCTGTCTAGAGATACATTGCAAATTGTGTTAATGGTTGTCACAAGTTCAGACCAAAAGTGTACAACTGTGTCGCATGACCACCACATATGGAAAATGGAACCTGATTCAAATTTACATTTCCAGCAGATGGGTGGGTAGGATTTATCAATTTTATGGATTTTCTGAGGAGTCATGTACAATCTGGTGAGAATCTTGAAACCATTTTCTTGTATCAGAATACATCTAGATGAAGCCTTAAAGTGATTTCTAGAGATGAGCGAACATGCTCGTCCGAGCTTGATGCTCGTTCAAGCATTAGGGTATTCGCATATGCTCGCTACCCGGACAAGCATATCGCAATCCTCGAGGAAATGGCAACTTCCTCTTCCTGCATGTTAGGCGCCTTTTTTCAGGCAATCAACATGCAGGAGAGTCTTTGTTACCTCCTAGCATTACGTAGGGCCCCTACAAGTCGATAGCAGGGATTGGCTGGCCAGATCAGATGACCTGGGAATATAAGAATCTGGTCCCGCGCTGCTCGCGTCATATGCCGCCTGCATGAGATTAGGGATAGAGCTGCTGTCTGTCAGGGAGAGTGTTAGGGCCTGAATTTAGATGTTGGTTAGGCAGGAATCACCCACAAAGAACCCAACAGCCCTTCTAAGGGCTACAAGCACCTTTTTTTTTTGGTCTCCTCCAGGCTGCTGGCTGGGACTTGTAGTGCAGCTACCGCCATCTTGGCTGCACACTGTACACAGTGACTGGTGGCAGAAGGGACAGCACGTGGTCTACACAGACCCAAAATAAATTGCCCAAAGTACTCATTTTTGCTGCTGCTGTACCTTGGCTTGCTGAGATCTGTAGTGCAGTCTATGGAATATTAAATTTTCTGTCATTTCTATACACTACAGTCCAGTGTACACTTATGTAGTGTACTGTACAGTCACGTTAGTCTAGGGAATACGTTTTTCTGTCATTTCTATACACTGCAGTCCAGTGAACAATTATGTAGTGTACTGTACAGTAGCGTCAGTCTAGGGAATACGTTTTTCTCTCATTTCTATACACTACAGTCCAGTGAACAATTATGTAGTGTACTGTACAGTAGTGTCAGTCTAGGGAATACGTTTTTCTCTCATTTCTATACACTACAGTCCAGTGAACAATTATGTAGTGTACTGTACAGTAGCGTCAGTCTAGGGAATACGTTTTTCAGTCATTTCTATACACTACAGTCCAGTGAACAATTATGTAGTGTACTGTACAGTAGCGTCAGTCTAGGGAATACGTTTTTCTCTCATTTCTATACACTACAGTCCAGTGAACAATTATGTAGTGTACAGTAGCGTCAGTCTAGGGAATACGTTTTTCTCTCATTTCTATACACTACAGTCCAGTGAACAATTATGTAGTGTGCTGTACAGTAGCGTCAGTCTATAAAATACGTATTTTCTTTCAGTTATATGTACTACAGTCCAGTGAAAAATGTAGTGGTTTGCGGAAAAATAGCCGCCATTTAAAGACTACGTTCTTTTCTCATTTATATATACAACAGTCCAGTGAACAATTCTGTAGTGTGCTGTACAGCAGCGTCAGTCTATAAAATACGCTTTTTCTCAGTTATATGTACTACAGTCCAGTGAAAAATGTAGTGGTTTGCGGTAAAATAGCCGCCATTTAAAGACTATGTTTTTTTCTCATTCATATATACTACAGTCCAGTGAACAATTCTGTAGTGTGCTGTACAGCATCGTCAGTCTATAAAATACGTATTTTCTCAGTTATATGTACTACAGTCCAGTGAAAAATGGAGTGGTTTGCGGTAAATTAGCCGCAGTTTAAAAATTCCTTTTCTTCTCTTAGTTATAAATATTACAGTGCAGTGAACAATTCTGTCGTGTGCAGAATAGTAGCCGCACTCTAGTGTTGACACCAACAAGTGACCAAGTTAGTTGAGGTAGTAGGTGAAGCACATAAAATTTTACACTTATACAGCATGGCACTGAACCCAGAGTGACCAAGTTACACTCAGGTAGCAGGTGAAGCACATAAAATTTTACACTGACACAGCATGCGGTGAACCCAGAGTGACCCAAATTGTTTTTGAGTGTCTGTAGTTGACGCTCCTAAAAAATTTATTGGAGAGAGGGCCTGTAGGTGGCCCTCCATAAACATTGTTTGTAAAGAGCATCAGTTGGCCCTCAGAAACATTGCCTGTTGGCTCAGAGTTTCTGTGCGAAGAGGAGGAGAGGAGAGGATACATAAAAAATCTTCATGTTGAGCTGCTTTCCCCCGGTGGAGATTTGCATTCCGGTGAAATCCAGGCTTTATTAATTTCAATAATCATCAGCCTGTCAGCGCTGTCAGTTGACAGGCGTGTACGCTTATCAGTGATGATGCCACCAGCTGCACTGAAGACCCGCTCTGACAACACGCTAGCGGCAGGGCAGGAAAGCACCTCCAGGGCGTACAGCGCCAGTTGTCGTGTCCAGCTTTGCAACCCAGTAGTTGTATGGAGCAGAGTGATCACGCAGGACGTTGGTATGGTCAGCTAGGTACTCCCTCACCATTTTTCTGAACAGCTCCCCCCCTACTGGGGGACGGGTGACATAGTCTTGCTGGGGTGCCATAAAACTGGCAAAGGCCTTGGAGAGTGTTCCCCTGCCAGTGCTTGACAAGCTGCCTGCTCCCCTCCTCTCCCCCGCTAGTTGGCCCACAGAACTACATCCTCTGCTGCTAGCTGTGTCAGATGGGAAGGATAGTTTAAGCTTGTGCACCAGGGACTGTTGATATTGATTCACTCTCATACTCCTCTCCTCTACAGGAATGAGAGTGGAAAATTTCTGCTTGTACCGGGGGTCCAGGAGGGTAAACACCCAGTAATCGGTGTTGGCAAAAATGTTTTTAACGCGAGGGTCACGGGAAAGGCAGCCTAACATGAAGTCAGCCATGTGCGCAAGAGTCCCAACACGCAAGAATTCCCTTTCCTCAGTAGGCTGACTCTCCATTTCCTCCTCCTCCAACTCCTCCTCTTCAGCCCATACACGCTCAACAGATAAGAAGGAATGAGCATAGGTAACCTCTTCAGTCTGGCCAACAGTCTCCTCCTCTTCCTTCTCTTCCTCCTCATCCTCCTCCTCCAATACGCACTGAGAAACAGACCTGAGGGTGCTCTGGCTATCAAGCAACGTATCTTCTTCCCCCATCTCCTGTGACAAGCGCAAAGCCTCTGAATTCTTGCTGAGCAGTGAGTTTTTCAGCAGACAAAGCAGAAGGATGGTGACGCTGATAATGGCGGCATCGCCGCTGACCATCTGTGTTGACTCCTCAAAGTGGCTTAACACCTGACAGATATCAGACATCCACGTCCACTCCTCATTGTAGACTTGAGGAAGCTGACTAACCTGACTACCAGTTCTCGTGGAAGTTGTCATCTGGCAGTCTACAATCGCTCTGCGCTGCTGGTAAACCCTGGCTAACATGTGTAATGTGGAATTCCATTGTGTGGGCACGTCGCACAACAGTCGGTGAGCTGTCAGTTGTAAGCGCCGACAGATTGGGGTAGGTCTTGAGGAACCGCTGAACCACAAGATTGAACACGTGGGGCAGGCAGGTTTTAGCTGCAGTGTTTATATGGGTTGTTGTTACTTTGGGAAATAGTATTGGTGTATAATGGCACATGTGTGAGTCTGCCGAGTTGCAGAGCCGCCACCAGGTTACGCCCGTTGTCACACACAACCATGCCTGGTTTGAGTTTCAGCGGCGCCAGCCAAAGATCGGTCTGCGCCGTGATGCCCTGTAACAGCTCTTGGGCGGTGTGCCTCTTGTCACCTAAGCTCAGCAGTTTCAGCACCGCTTGCTAGCGCTTATCCACGGCAGTGCTGCTGCGCCTAGAGCTACCGACTGAAGGCGCCGTGCTCACGGATGGTAATTGAGAGTAGGAGGAGGGGTTGGAGGAAGAGGCATAATAAGTCTGAGAAACCGTGACCGAGGTAGGCCCCGCAATCCTCGGTGTGGGCATTACATGAGCGGCCCCAGGGTCAGACTCGGTCCCAGCCTCCACCAAGTTAACCCAATGTGCCGTCAGGGAGATATAGTGTCCCTGCCCAGCAGCACTTGTCCACGTGTCAGTGGTTAGGTGGACCTTCTCAGTAACCGCGTTGGTCAGGGCACGGATGATGTTCTCTGACACGTGCTGGTGTAGGGCTGGGACGGCACATCGGGAAAAATAGTGGCGGCTGGGGACAAAGTACCGAGGGACAGCCACCGCCATCAGGTTGCGGAAAGCCTCAATCTACACCAGTCTATAGCGCAGCATCTCCAGGGTCAGCAGTTTGAAAATGTGGACGTTTAGGGCTGGTGCATGTGGGTGGAATTGTATTCGCGTTTGCGCTTGCGCTCCAATGTCTGATGCAAAGACAGCTGAAGGCTGCGCTGGGACACATTGGTGTAGGGTGTGGAGGATCGTGGAGGTGAAGGGGTGGTTGTAGGGCGGGAGGCGCTGGGCGGGCGGTTGACTCGCAAAGCCAGCATGTGACACAGGGGAAGGAGCAGTGGCGTGATCCGCAGGAGGTGAACGGCCTTGGTTCCATTGAGTCGTGTGTTTAGCACTCATATGCCTGCACATGCTGGTAGTGGTTATGCTGGTAGTGGTGCCTCCCCTGCTGATCCTGGTGTGGCACAAGTTGCACACCAAGGTCCGTCGGTCATCCTCACTTTCTTTAAAGAACCTCCAGACTTGCGAACATCTAGGCCTCGGCACGGGAGCTTCACTCCGTGAAACAGTTGATGATCTACTTGCTCTGGCCCTGCTTCTCCCTCTGGCCACCCCACTGCCTCTTCCAACCTGTTCTGGTGCTGCACTTGCCTCCCCCTCAGAAGCACTGTCTTGACTAGGCTTACCAACCCAGCTCGGGTCAGACACCGTATCATCCACCTGCTCTTCCTCCGATTTCTCACTCTGCTCCCGCCGGGGACTTACTGCCCTGACAACAACGTCAATGTCTGACAACCGTGTCTCATCATCATCCGACACCTCTTGACGCACTACTTGCGCTAAGTCCACACTCTCATCACCCACAGACTACGAAAGTTCTAAATTTTGGGCATCGGAACAGAGCAACTGCTCAGGTTGCTGTTGAGCAGTGGTTTGTGTCTCTGGGTAGGGTCCTGAAAAGACTTCCTGTGAGTATGCCGGATCTGAATCCATATTTTCCATGGAGGGGGGCAGGCTGGGGGGAAGGAGGTTGAGCTGGAGGAGCCAGAGGTCTACTCCCTTGGCTAAAGTGAGTGGACTGTGTGGATGACTGGGTGGTGGATAAATTACTGGACACATTATCCGCTATCCACGTCATCACCTGTTCGCACTGTTGTGGTTTCAATAGTGGTGTACCACGTGACCTTGTAAGTTGCGAGATGAAGCTAGGGAGCGAAACTCTGCGGCGTTCCACTGCTCCCTCATTAGTAGGTACTGTGTCACCCTGCCAAGGACCACGGCCTTTGCCCCCCTACATCACTTGGACGCCCACGTCCTCGACCCTTAGCCCTTGGGTTCAACATTTTGTGCAATCACTAAACTGTCGAATTAATATCTGAGGCCAAAAATGTATTCTCTAGACTGCGGATAGTGACCACAGAATTTTTCACTGGACTGTATTAAATGTATCTGAGAGAAAAAACGTTTTCTCTGTGTGGTGTGTAACGCACACCGCACAATTTTTCACTGCACTGTAGGATATATGAATGAGAGAAAAAAATGTATATTTTCTAGACTCCGGCTAGTGTGCAGCACATGACAGAATTATGTACTGCACTGTAGTATATATAACTGAGAGAAAAAACGTATACCCTAGACTGGCGCTACTGTACAGCACACGACATAATTGTTCACTGGACTGTAATATATATAACTGAGAGATAAAACATATTCCCTAGAATGCACTACAGATCTTAGCGAGCCAAGGTACAGCAGCAGCAAAAATGAGTACTGAGAGGACTTTGGGCAATTTCTTTTGGGTCTGTGTGGACCACGTGCTGTCCCTTCTGCCACCAGTCACTGTGCACAGCGTGCAGCCAAGATGGCGGTAGCTGCACTACAAGTCCCAGCCAGCAGCCGAGAGGAGGACAAAAAAAAATAGCCCTTAGAAGGACCGTTGGGTTCTTTGTGGATGATTCCTGCCTAACCACATTCTAATTTCACGCCCTAACAGTGTGCAACCAAGATGGCGGTAGCTGCACTACAAGTCCCAGCCATGAGGAGACCAATAAAAAAGGTGCTTGTAGCCCTTAGAAGGGCTGTTGGGTTCTTTGTGGGTGATTCCTGCCTAACCAAAATCTAAATTGAGGCCCTAACACTTTCCCTGACAGACAGCAGCTCTATCCCTAATCTCTTGCAGGCGGCGTCTGGCGTTCACCGCCATTCCGTGTCAGGGTAAAATTTTAAGTGCTTCACCTGCTACCTCAGTCTCACTTGGTCACTCTGGGTTCACCGCCATGCTGTGTCAGGGTAAATTTTTGGGTGGTTCACCTGCTACCTCAATCTAACTTGGTCACCAAGCTGTCACCACGCTGTGTCAGGCTTATGCCTGCGTCGTGGGGCGGGGGATAGGACAGCAGTGCTTGCATGGGCAGTGGTGTCACCCGCAGGTGGTGATGGACCTTCGTTGCACCTAGTTGGGTGCTTTACTAACATGTGATGGGCATGTGCCTTGCCCATCTTGGTCTGGGTCAGCACAATTGTCTTGAGGGTCACCACCAGGCTGTTGCCCAGAATTTGGCATAATGGTACGATTAGGCAGCCTCAGAGGCATCCATGCATGCTGCCCCTGCTGTTTCCTGTCCATTTCCGTGGTGTTTCCATCATTTTCTGAGGTTTCCAGGTTTTCACACAACCTTCCCTATGCAGAGCTTAGGTCCCCTGCAAAAAATGCTCGAGTCTCCCATTGACTTCAATGGGGTTCGTTATTCGAAACGAGCACCCGAGCATCGGGAAAATTCGACTCGAATAATGAGCACCCGAGCATTTTAGTGCTCGCTCATCTCTAGTGATTTCCGAATCTGCTTGAGTTGTGTTTTCAGGTCCATTTCCCATGCTTTAATGAATGGGGAGTCCTTTAGGTTGGCCAGTTGTTCATGTAGAATGGTGTGATAAAAGTATGAGAGTAGTTTTTTTGGAGGGTTAGTCTGTTGGATGATAGATTCAAATCTTGACAAAGGTTTGTCATACTCATGGGATCTGATGTAGGTTTTGAGCGAGAGCTTTAGAGATGAGTATGTTAGAAAGTTAAGTGTAGGATTGTTAAGGATTTTCCTGGCCTCCTCAACAGTTGGAATCAATCCATGGGGAAGGAGAGACCGTAACGACATGTTAGAATTAGGCGATTGTAGTATATCTGAATTAATAACATCACTTGCTTGAAGCAAGGAGGACCTTTTGGGGCAAATTTGTATATAGAGTTATGCTTTTGCCATACGCTCCATGTAGGATGGGTGAAGAGGCTGGGAATGGCTGACTGACAGGAGGAGGTTTGTTCCCATAGTATTAGGCATCTAAGAGGGATTTGTGATAAGTTTTCTTCGATCATGATCCAGTATTTTTGTGTTGGTTGGCGTACCCAGTCTACAGCTCTGGTTAGATGGACTGCATCATAGTAAGCTCTAATATCTGGTAAGCCCAAACTTCCCAGCGTCCTGGCTCTAATAAGTGTAGAGTAAGCCGTCCGAGTTCTTCTCTGTTTCCAAATGAATGATAGAAAGATTTGTTTATTCTCTTTAAAGAAGGAAAGGGGGATATGGATAGGGAGCGACTGGAACAAATATGTTAGTTCGGGAACTATAAGGCTTGATATTAGGTTTTTCCTCCCAATCCAAGAAGAGAAGGGTAACTTCCACGATTGGAGAGTATGTTTAATTTGTTTAACCCCTTCAACCCCGGGCCTGTTTTTACCTTCCTGCCCAGGCCATGTGTCACTTTATGTAGTAATAACTTTGGAACACTTTTACTTATCCAGGCCATTCTGAGATGCTTTTCTTGTCACATATTGTGCTTCACAACAGTAGTAAATTTTTGGCAAAATATTTCATTTTTATTTATAAAAAATACCAAATTTACCAAAAATTTGGAAAAATGTGCAAATTTCCAAATTTCAATTTCTCTACTTTCAAAATACATAGTAATACCTCCAAAAATAGTTATTATTTTACATTCCCCATATGTCTACTTTATGTTGGCATCATTTTATAAATGTCATTTTACTTTTTTAGGACGTTAGAAGGCTTAGAAGTTTAGAAGCCATTTTTCAAATTTTCAACAAAATTTACAAAACCATTTTTTTAAGCACCAATTCAGATATAAAGTGATTTTGACGGGCTTACGTAATGGAAACCACCCATAAATGACCCCATTTTAGAAACTACACCCCTCAAATTATAAAAAAAACTGATGTTACAAACTTTGTTAACTCTTGAGGTGTTCCACAAGAATTAAAGGAAAATGGAGATGAAATTTCAAAATTTCACTTTTTTGGTAGATTATTCACGTTAATATTTTTTTTCTTGCAACACAGCAAGGGTTAACAGCAAACTAAACCTCAATATACATTGCTCTGATTCTGCAGTTTACAGAAATACACCATATGTGGTGGTAAACGTCTTTATGGCTTTGTGGCAGTGGTCAGAAGGAAAAGAGTGCATATGACTTTTGGAGGCAGATTTTGCTAGAATGGTTTTTGGGCACCATTTTGTAATTAAGAGACCCTGACGTACCCCTACCGTGGAAACCCTCAAAAAGTGACCCCATTTTGAAAACTACACCCTTCAAAGAATATGTTGGGAGGTTCTGACCACTTTGACCCCCTAAGCGTTTCACGGAATTTGGAAACACTTGGCTGTGAAAATGAAAAGTTTAATTTCTTCCAACAAAATGTTGCTTTAGCCCAAAATTTTTCATTTTCACAAGGAGTAACAGGAGAAAAGCACCCCATAATTTGTTCCCCATTTTCTCCTGAATACGGCAACACCCCATATGTGGTGGTAAACTGCTGTGGGGGCACATGGCAGGACTCAGAACAGAAGGAGCGCCATATGGATTTAGCAGCACAGATTTTGATGGATTGGTATGCGGGAGCCATTGATTTTTATTTTTTTTAGTTATTGTCTTATGTGGGGGCTCATTTTATGCGGGATGAGGTGACATTTTCATCGGTACCATTTTGGGGTAGAAAAGATTTTTTGATCGCTTGGTATTACACTTTTTGTGAGTCAAGGTGAAAAAAAATAGCTGTTTTGGCATAGTTTTTTTTAATGTTTTTTTCCAGCATTCACCTGAGGGGGCAAATCATGTGATATTTTTTATAGAGCAGGTTGTTACGGATGCGGCAATACCCAATATGTCTAACATTTTTATTTTTGCTAAATTTTACACATTAGATTTATTTTTGAACAGAATAAAATCTTTTTTTTGTGCTGCCATATTTTTTTTTTATTTTTCTGGCGATTGTCTTAGGTTGGGTCTAATTTTTTGCGGGACTAGATGATGGTTTGATTGGTACCATTTTGGATTAAATATACTTTTTGATCGCCTGCTATTACACTTTTTGTGAGGCAAGAGGGAAAAAATGGCTGTTTTGGCATAGTTTTTTTTTTTTACTGCGTTCACCTGGAGGGGTGGATCATGTGATATTTTTATATAGCCGGTCGATACGGATGCGGCAATACCTAATATGTCTATTTTTCTTTTTTTCCCTATTTTTTACAATTTTTTTAACTTTATTTTGTGAAAAGGACAGTTTTTGTTTTTTTTGGAATTTTAAACTTTTTTTTGTAAAACTTTAGACAAGAAAATTTAGACTAGCAATACATGTTCACAGGTGCAAATCCATAAAACAAGCATACAGAAAATAATAAAAATATGGCTGCACAACATTTCACATGCAAACAGAACCAGTAGGCTTAGGTAAGTCCAAGAGAGGCAGTTTGTTATTGTTAGGAACCCATCTGCGGAAGCCACCTTGACGCCTGGTAGATGGGCCCGACACACGTTTGATCAAAAATGTGTGTAAAGAGCTTCTATTTTTTCAGTTTTCATTTCTAGTCGGAATAATACCATTTTAATTTAGAATTATCCCCTTTCCTTGGTTCTGTTTGCTTGTGAAATGTTGTGCAGCCATATTTTTAATATTTTTTGTATGCTTGCTTTATGGATATGCACCTGTGAACATGTATTGCTAGTCTAAATTTTCTTGTAGTATATATTGAGGGTAGCGGCCTCGTCTAGACTGAGCAACGCCCATCTACCTGGGGCTTCTGAGCAGAGTATAAATGTAGCTGGTTCCTACACCGCCCTGAATGTGTAGGCTTAGGTAAGTCCAAGAGAGGCAGTTTGTTAGTGTTAGGAACCCATCTGCGGAAGCTACCTTGACGCCTGGTAGATGGGCCCGACACACGTTTGATCAAAAATGTGCGCAAAGAGCTTCTATTTTCTGATCCCTTTTCCTTGGTTCTGTTTGCTTGTGAAATGTTGTGCAGCCACATTTTTATTATTTTCTGTATGCTTGCTTTATGGATATGCACCTGTGAACATGTATTGCTAGTCTAAATTTTCTTGTAGTATACATTGTGTATATGGCCCATGTGGCTGCCGTAAAGCAATTTTTTAATTTCTTGTAAATGCTGATAAGAACAGCTCAGGCAAGAAGGCCGCCACCATAGTCATTTTCAGAAAAGAGAATAAAACAATTCTTAATCAGAAAATATAATCAGATTAGAAAAAAGGATATGTGTTACTACCTGGTTATAACTGGCAGATAAAGTTATAGGTGACACATTGCCTTTAAGTCTTAATGCAAAAGGAGTGCATGTATACTTGGAAAGCCAAGCGAATGGAAACAGAGATATAATATACTGTGTAGTGATGAGCAAATCTTCAAAAGTTTGCTTTGGCGAATAATCAACAAATTCATAACAAGATTTGTTCTTAATACGAATTTATTTGGTCGAAATTGCATTAAAAAATTATTGTTGTTTTGCGAACATTCCTGCACAAATTATGAACATACAGTCTAAGGGTTATTAAAAGTACGCTACTAAACTTAATACGTAAGCATTAGTGTACAAAGTGCGTACAAATCCTTAACGTACTATTGACTCGCGATTGCATCATACGTACGCACAATGCTAGGCCGCGGTGTACAGTCCTCAGGGGCAGTCCAAATGAGCTAGAAAAGTAAGGTGCTAGCTATCCGGCTAAGTGCATAATTTATCAAACAAACCATACAATAAGTGCATAATAGGACACATTGCAGTAACTGAAAAAAAATGCACACAATGGGATAAAGCGCTTGAACGTTGCTGAACCTGTAAAAACATTATTGCTAAAATACTGCAAAGACATAATTATGCAAACATTTTAGTGCAATCAATTTCACATTTGCAAGCATAATAGGCTCAGATATATGTTCGAGTCTCTCCTCATGGCTGCTTGGTATAAAACACTGGAACACATAGTCCAAAATTGAATTGTATTCCACTTGAGGTAATTTTGTAATCCAAAAAGGTAACATGTAATCCACATGGATAATATAAAATAGCAGCAATTAGAGAACCCTTTTTGCAAAGCGGGCTCCCAAATAACCTGAGAAGGGGGTTACACTTAGGCGCAACTAGAAATTTTCTGCAGAACGCGGGGGAGTCCTGAAAAGCAATGTCCATGTGGGTGAGAGTCAAACAGGGGGCAATAAAAACAACATAAACTAAAAACAAGTGACAACTAGCTCTCACCCGTCAGATGCAGTCCATGTTGTGGCTCCCGTAGGTCCAGACCATGAGGTGTCCTTTAAATCAGCCAGACAGAAACAGCCAGTTGTAGAAGGGTTCCTCAGATGAGGGACCTTAAGTCCTCCTCGCTGCTACTGCTGCTGAAGGATATAAGAGGATGCTCCTGCCTCCTGTAGGCCCCGCTGGCTGACGTTTTTGAGCTCTACTGCCCTCTGCTGCTATAATTTGGACTTGACCGGGTGGTCACACTGGTGAGCGCTGCTGCCACTTGAGCCTTCACCTTTCCGGATACTCCTGCCAGGACAACAGGGGTAAGGACTTCTGGCTGCAGCGGTTCAGGCAAGGCTGCACCCAAGTATGAACCACCAGCTCCCGTGGCTGCTGCTGACTTCATTTTCCATGGTAGCTGGTACTGGATCACCGAGGGCTGGAAAGTGAAGGATGATGTAGTCAGCTGACCCAGGTGAAAGGACTGTGGTGGTGGTGGTGGTGATGGTGGTGGCAATCCAAGGATCAGAGGCTCTGGCTGTGGCTCTGGTTTATCTCTGAAACAGAGGGTGCCATCTGGTGACTCTTGTAGGCAGTGCACACGTCCTGCGACTGCTGGATCATCCGGCCAGGTCTAGGCTGGCGATGCAGGTACCAGGGGCTTTGACAATAACATTAACCCGGTAGCAAAGGGGCCTTTCAGGGATGCCATGGGGGTATATTCTACCTGATCCCTCATGTATAGGCTGTGACGTGCTTGGGGCAGGTAAGATCTGCGGCCCACGAAGTACTCCTTGCCGTCCTCGTTGTCCACAAGGAAGCCACTGCCTTGCTCCACTGAAAACCAGAGGATGGTTCCTTTACGCCGTTCCAGCATAGGGTTTCACGGCCTCGGATGGTCAACCACTTGGATAACCCAGTCCTCCACCATTTTCTTATAGTCCCATAGGGTCTGGGCATGAGCTGTCACTGATGCAGGCACAATGGTATTCTGCCACATGGAAGGTGTTCTCCTCCTGGGCGGCGGAGTGGACGCTCCAGTCGCCTCTGCCGCACCAGCTGGCACGGTGGACACCTCCGTTGTCCGTGCAATTCTCGGGATCACTTGTGCCACTCTGATCTCCCTGGGCCTCTCCAGTGGTTCGGGCTCGGTATCCCACACCATCTCTCCCTACTTTGGGAGTAGTTGTTTCGCCATGCTGTCTTGTTCACCGCTGGCTTGAACTGGAGAGGAGGGCGGAGTAATGAGGGAGGAGTCTTCACTATCTTGCAAATAGATAGTTCCCGGTGGGCCGGGCTGGTTTTTCTTGCTTCTGAGGGGGGTGTATCTTCACTTTCCTGCTCTTGAGGGGACATATCATCATTTTTCCGTTTCTGGGGGCCGGGGGGGCAAGAAGAATGCGTATGTAGCGTTAGCATTCAAAAATTTTAAGAACATTTAAGAATCGTACAAAGCGAATCTGAATAGATCCAGATTCGCTTCGGAGTAGGAAATAAGGAGGATTCATAACGAATATATGAAGTGGTGAATAGATTTGCTCATCTCTAATACTGTGTGATAAATAAAGTTTCTTAAACCTACTTCTACCATTAATTTCTGCAAAATGTGTTGAGATGAAGAAGGTCTGTGAGGTCCGAAACGTCTGGTCACCATCATTACCAGAGCATAGTTCTTATCATTGCCTATATTTGATTATGTAACTGGATCATGAACTTTGTATCAATAAATTACCTATAAGTGCAAATTAACAATCTGAGTGCTGCAATTCTATATTATTGATTGTGACTATTCAGTCCTTGCTGGCACGGTGTGCGGTACTCCACTTTCTACAACAGACCAAAATATTGTCCTAAATGACCTGCAAGAAAGTACTTTATTTCCTGTGTCAGGCATGGGCACAACTTATAACTGGCTTCAGAGTAAAACATACAAGATTTAGAATGCAAATTGACAGATCTCAATGTGTTAAAGAAAAATACCCTTCTATATAGCTGTTTATGTACAACAATGATGCTGAGTTCCAAGGATGCACTGTAAAGCTTCATATTAAT
>ONZH01015231.1:0-105706 GCA_900303285.1 Rhinella marina
ATATATTATATGTATATAATATATACATATTCATTATTATTTATTTTTTTTACAATAAAAAGCATGCCATCGCTGTGATTGGCTAGTCTGTATAGTAAGTAACAGCCGGAGTCTGACGGTAATGACGAGTATACTCGTCATGGAGCATTAAATAGCAGTGCTCCATGACGAGTATACTCGTCATATAGCGTGAAGGGGTTAAAGATGCAGTGGGTACAGATATTATGAGCACTTTGTGAGGTATTGGAGGTTGTAATTAAGGTTACGGTCAGTTTTTGGGTTAGGATTAGTATTACGGTTCATATATTAGGGCTAATATTGGGGTTAGTCGTAGTACTAGCAGTATTAGAGTTAGGGGTTAGTATTGGGGTTAGGCCTAGTATTAGCATAAGACTACATTCAGACGACCGAAAGTGTTTTGCAATAAAATGAATGGGTCCGCAACTGTTCTGCTAAATTGCGGAATGGATGCAGACCCAGAAAAACAGTCGTCTGTATGCACCCTTAGGGCTAGTATTAGAATTAGGGTCAGTATTAGAATTAGGTGCCAGTATTGGGGTTAGAGTCAGCATTAGGGTACATTCACACGACCGTATTTCCATACGGACAGCACACCGCAAAAAAGATCCGCGGACAATAATCCTATACTATTAGGATTATAATCCTAACACTAGCTCTGTGTCCACAATTTGCAGACCACAAAACACATACGGTCATGTGAATGTAGCCTTGGGGTTAGGTGTCAGTATTAGGATTAGGGGTCAATATGGCATAGTATTAGAGTTAGGGACAGTATTAGGGGTCAATATTAGGGTTAGGGACAGTATTAGGGGTCAGTACTAGTGTAGAGGTCAGGGGCCAGTACTAGGGTAGGGGTCAGGGACCAGTATTAGGGGTCAGTACTAGTGTAGGGGTCAGGGGGCAATACTAGGGTAGGGGTCAGGGACCAGTATTAGGGGTCAGTACTAGTGTAGGGGTCAGGGATCAGTATTAGGGGTCAGTAATAGTGTAGGGGTCAGGGACCAGTAGTAGGATAGGGGCCAGTATTAGGGGTCAGTACTAGTGTAGTGGTCAGGGGCCAGTACTAGGGTAGGGGTCAGGGGCCAGTATTAGAGGTCAGACAGGGCCAGTTTTAGGGGTCAGGAGCCACTAGCAGGGTTAGGGCGTTATATGGATAGAAGAGGGGAGGGTACTTGCAGTTCACTCACCTGTCCTGGCGCGGTCCCACGATACAGACCCGGCCTCTTCTGGCGGTTCTGCTTCTCAAGATTGTCGCAGGTGGCGCAATGATGACATCGCGCCGCCTACGTCACATCAGTGCGCCGCCCGGGAATAGCGGAGCAGGAAACCAGTGTTTCCCTTGTCCCGCTGGCGCTGCTGCAGGCTTAATTGTATCTGCGTCCAGCGGACGCAGATACAATTGAGTAGAGGGGCCGCAGCAGCACTGGATCTACCGGCCCGGGGGGCAAGTGCCCTCCTGCCCCCCAGCCCAGCCCGCCCCTGGTCATAATAACCTATGGGTGACAAATACTACTATATGGAAGTCGATACAGGCTTCCATTTTTCCCTGACTTGTGGCTCCAGTCCTTGCACAGCATCAGCCTCTACCACTCTCCTGGCCACTATCCTTGGTCTCCACTATTGGTCTCCACTCATCTCTGTTAGCGCTAATAGTATTATCACAATTCTTCAATGATCTTCAAGGGTCACTCCTGGGCTTAGACTTAAAGGGGTTCTGCAGTTCTTTTTTTTATTGATGATCTTTTTTTACAGATCTGCCGGGGTCCAACACCCGAAACCCCCGCCGATCATTTGTTTGAGAAGGCAGTGGGGCTCCAGAAACGCCACTGCTTACTCTCTGTAACCCTCAGGCCCAGTGATGTCACGACTAGTATCGCTGGCCTGGGGCAGCTAAACCCCGTACACTTGAATGAAGCTTAGCTGCGCCCAGGCTAATGATACTAGTCGTGAAGTCACTGGGCCTGCGGTAAACAGCGGGAAGGCTGTGGCGCTCCTGGAGCGCCACTGCCTCTTCAAACAGCTGATCAGCGGGGGTCCTGGGTGTAGGACCCCGCTGATCAGATGATGATCTATCCAGAGGATAGATCATCAGTAGAAAAAGGACTGTAGAACCCCTTTAAATTACAGCCAGACCTGACATATAGATAACATAAAACACAAACATTTACCAGAAAAGCTGTCTATCTGCAACTTAAATAAAAACATGACCTTAGCTAAATAAAAATAACATTTATCTTCTATTAACCGCTTCCTGACACATGAAGTAATAGTACGTCAAGGTGGCAGATGACTTGCCGCAATTTGACGTACTATTATGCCATGTTGATCGGGCAGGTATTGGAGAGGTGCGCGCCCGATCACTGCAGGGGCCCGGCAGTCACTGATAGCCGGGCCCCTGCTGTATCACTCTAAAAGCCGATGCCGACGGATTAACCCCTTCTATGCCGTGGTCAGCACTGACCGTGGTATAGAAGGGGTTTGCAGTGAGTGAGGGATCCCATCGGGTCCCCACTCTGCTGTGTCAGGGACCCAATAAGTGAGAAGCCAGCCCAATGCCTTGCTGGAGCTGCCCAATGCCTTGCATCGGCATCGGGATCTGCTGTCTATGGAAGCTGAGGAGATACAGCCCCAGGCTGGGCCTCCTAGGCAACCTGTTAGTGTATTACTCAGTGTTATACACTAACAGGCAATGCATTCCAATACAGATGTATTATAATGCATAGCAGGGGGGATCACGGGATCAGACCCCCAAAAGAATTTCAATGTCTCTGTTTTTAAAACAGAAAGTGATACCTCATGAAATATTTATTAGGGGTTGTTCACATATCAGTTATTTGATCAGTTATTTCCATCAGTTATTGTCAGCCAAAACCAAGTGTGGGTCAAAAACACCAAACAGGTGCAGATCTTAAAAATAACTGATCAAATAACTTATATGTGAACAACCCCTTACTTAACATTCCCCATGTGTCTACTTTATGTTGGCATCATTTTGTAAATGTAATTTTATTTTTTCAGGATGTTAGAGGGCTTAAAATTTTATGAGCAATCTATCAAATTTTCAACAAAATTTTCCCAAACCATTTTTTTGAGCACCAATTCAGTTATAAAGTGATTTTGAGAGGCTTATCTAATGGTAACCACCCATAAATGATGCATTTTAGAAACTACACCCCTCAAATTATAAAAATCTGATGTTACAAACTTTGTTAACACTTGAAGTCTTCCACAAGAATTAAAGGGAAATGGAGGTGAACTTTAAAATTTTTTTTTTTCAGATTTTCCATTTTCTTCCATTTTTGCTGTAGCATAGTAAGGGTTAAAAGGAAAATAAACCACATTTTTTATTACCCTGATTCTGCAATTTACAAACCCCCCAAAAAATGCACTAAAAAACGGATGCATGAGTGCATGGCGGGAGGAGCGCCATCGGGCTTTTAGAGGACAGATTTTTGCAGGATTGGCTTTTGGGAGCTATGTCACATATGAAGACACCCTGAGATACCCTACAGTGCAAACCCCCCAAAAGTGACCCCATTCTGGAAACTAAACCCCTCAAGGAGTATTTCAAGTTGTGTAATGAGCATTTTGACCCATCAGACGTTTCACAGAATTAGAAACACTTGGCTGTGAAAATAAAAAAATACAATTTTTTCCAGAAAAAGTTGCTTTACACCCACATTTCTCTCTTTCACAAGGGGTTCACATGACAAAATGCTCCCCTCATTTTGTTACCTATTTCCCCCTGAACACGGCAACACCCCATATGTGCTCGTAGCCTGCTGTATGGGCGCACAGCAGGCCTCTAGAGGCAAACTGCAAAATATGGATTTTGCAGGCCAGAATTAACAGACATGGTTTTTAATTGCCATGTCGCATTTAAATAATTCGAGGTCCCCAGAAATTAAAAACCCCAAGAAGTGACCCCATTTTTGAAAGAGCACCCCAGTACAAACATTTTAAGTGGTAGAAAGGGTACTTTTCAGCAAACAGGTGTCTCACAGAAAGCAGAAACAATTGTTCAAGTTGAAAGCACACATTTGTGAAAATTAAAAATAACTAGACCCCAATTTTTCACATTCACAAGGGGTGAAAGGAGAAAATTCACCCCAGTATCACAGAAATAAATATGTAGTGATTGGAGAAAAGTGGATTTGTAAGCTATGAGGACAAAATCAGGTATAAGGTGGTAAAATTACAGGGTACATCAAGAATGAAAGTAATCCATGGATGAGTGGTAGACTCTAAAACAATCCTTGATGCACAGGTCAGGTTTTTCAGGGCAGGTTTCGCAGTGGTAAATTGTGTTCTTCCTTATCCCCCTTTTGGAACACACCCTGCATCTTTTTTGGGTCCTTTCCTTCCTCGCTGTTTGGGGAAATTCACCAGGGAAATGTTGCCCTGGTACAACTCAGGCACCGTAACTTGCAGAAGTACTGGGGGCCTCTTCTGCTTGGTTTTGAAGAATTAGGGCCTTTATCACCACCTCTTGAAATTGTAGGAATGTTCTTGTCTCGCCTCTAGATCTAAATAGCACAAATGCATTGTACAGCGCCATCTGTACAAGGTGCATGGACAGCTTTTTGTACCACACTTTTGTTTTTCATGTGGCACTGTAGGGCTTCAGAACCTGATCTGAAAAATCCACCCCTCCCATGTGCTTGTTGTAATCCAGAATGCAGTCTGGTTTGGAGACAGTGGTAGTGGTACCATGTACAGTACACAGGCAGGGCAGCTGGTGTTACTGTGAATGCGGGTCAGTACAAGGACATCCCTCTTGTCCTTGTACTTAACCACCAACATGTTCTCATTGAGGAGAGCACGGCTGTCTCCTTTTCTACCAGGGATCTAGGGAGGCCTCTCTGATTTTTGCGTACTGTGCCACACGCCACAGTACCTCGGGAAATTAGGGACTGGAACAGTGGTAGACTCGTGTAGTAATTATCCATGTAGAGATGGTAACCCTTATCTAGCAGTGGGTGCAGTAAGTTCCACACAATCTTCCCACTAACTACTAGGCTGGGGAAGGGGGCATTCTAGGGGTTCAATCCGGGTGTCCCTCCCTTCATAAACCCGGAACTTGTGAGTGTACCCAGAGCTACTCTCACAGATTTTATACATTTTTATGCCATACCTTGCCCGCTTGCTGGGCAGGTACTGGCGGAGTCTTACTCTCCCTTTGAAAAGTAATAGGGTTTCGTCTATGCAGACATTTTGTTCTGGAGTGTACACTTCTGAAAACTTTGCATTGGAGTGGTCAAGGACGGGCCTAATTTTGAACAGATGGTCATACGCGGGGTCATTCTGGGGTGGGCATTGTGCATTATCGTTGTAATGCAAAAACTTACTGTAAGTATTGTTTGTAATCGATTCCGGGCCATGATATTACTGTAAGGCCTCTTTCACATGACAGTATTTTTTGCGGGCTCCGATCAGCATATTTTACTGATAAGATGCGGACCCATTCATTTCTATGGGTCCACAAAAAAATACTGACAGCACACTGTGTGCTGTCCGCATCCGTATGTCCGTTCTGAAGCCCGCAAAAAAAATAGAACATTATGTCCTATTCTTGTCCGTTTTGCGGACAAGGATAGCAATTGTTACAATGGATCCGCAAAAAAAAACGGATGCCATATGGACGTCATCCGTTTTTTTTTTTTGCGGCCCACAAAACACAACGTTCGTGTGAAAGAAGCCTAAATTGGAGTGTGGTACAAGATATCTGCACTCCAATACTGATTAATCTTTGGGTTTTTAACAATGCCCATATGCAGCACGAGTCCCCAAAAGGTCATCATCTCTGCTGCATTTACTGGGGTCCAAGCTTGGGGTCTAGCGTATGGCGTTGTGGGGTTCTGGGAACTAAATTGTTGGGCGTATAAATTTGTTTGGGTTACCATCAAATTAATAAAATCTTCGGAGAAAAAGATTTTAAAAAATAGCCTCAAAATCCGGAATTTTGGGCTCATAATTCTCAGGGGGTGGGGTCCATAAGGGTTCACTCTGGGGGGCTGCCTCCGCTGCTACCTGGGGCCCCTTCTAGAGCGGATGATGATGATGAGGGGGTACAGGAGTAGAGGAAATTGGCATCCTCTTCTCCCTCACTGGCAGACTCAGTATCAGAGGCAAGATACGTGTATGCCTCTTCTGCTGAGTACACTCGGGATGAATGGGCCATTTTTATTTTATTGGGGTTTGACGTGTGAAATGTGTGAAACTTTATTTAGTGTGAGGGGTGTATGTTGTGTTTTCACATGTGAAGGTGTTTGTTATAAATTTGAAATGGAATTTAGAAAAAAAAGGAGAAAAAAAAGTATTTTCTGTAAAAAAATTATTTACTGCAGAAAAAAGGCTTTACTGCAGAAAAAAAGTATTTACTGCACACAAAAAAAAAGTTTAGTGCAAAATGAGCATATGTGATCAGTAATGGACACCACTGATCGGTGCTCAGTGGTTGCAAAATGCACAAACGCAGATGATGCGTTCGTGCAAAATCGCTAACTGACACTAACTGAAATTTATATCTACAGTGCCTTACGAAAGTATTCGGCCCCCTGGAACTTTTCAACCTTTTGCCACATTTCAGGCTTCAAACAAAAAGATATAACATTTTAAATTTTTGGTGAAGAATCAACAACAAGTGGGTTACAATTGTGAAGTGGAACGAAATTTATTGGATCATTTAAACTTTTTTTGTAATAATAAAACTGAAAAGTTAGACGTGCAAAATTATTCGGCCCATTTACTTTCAGTTCAGAAAACCCACTCCAGAAGTTCATTGATCTCAGTCATTGATCTCTGAATGATCCAATGTTGTCCTAAATGACTGATGAAGATAAATAGAATCCACCTGTGTGTAATCAAGTCTCCGTATAAATGCACCTGCATTTACATGTACAGCGCTGGGGCGATGCGGACACATGGCACCCGCTCGCACGCGCGGCGCACGTCATGGCCGTCAAGTCTCTGCTGTTTCTAACAGCAGAGACTTGCGGGTACTTACCGCCATCGGCGGTTTCCTCTTCAGCAATTAGATGCCGTGATCACATGAGATCACGGCATCTAGTAGCGCAAAAACCCGGAAGCGTACGGTGTACAGACGCCTCAAGTGGTCAAATGGGGTGTCTGTACACGATCTGAAAGCTGTAAACCTCGCCGATGAGGTTTACAGCTTTCAAAGTGCAATTCTAATTCTGGCCACTAGATGGCAGGCCAGGATAAGAAATGAGCAAATTCGGTTATTAATTCAAAATTAAAAAGCCCTGATTGCTCATAAAGAAATAACACAATCTATTTGCTCATATTTGAGCTTTAAAATAATCATAAAAAATTTTTAAAAAAAGTAAAAAAATATATAAAAAATAAAAAAAGTTTAAATCACCCCCCTTTCCGTATAATTAAAAAATAAATACCTAAATACAATAAATATAGACATCATGGGTATCACCGTGATCGAAAACGCCCATACTTTTAAAATATATAAAAAGAAAAATTCCAATACGGCGAATTGCGTGGCAGAAAAAAGTGTCAAAATGGCGATTCGCTGTTTTTTTTCGCTTTTTTTTTGTAAAAAAAAATAAATAAAAAGTGATCAAAAAGTCATACACACCCCAGAATGGTATCAATAAAAAGTTCAGATCGCCCTGCAAAAAATGAGCCACCAGGGGGGCGTGGCCTGGCCGCTGACTGAGATGGACGCTTGAGCCTGCAGCTCCGTCTCACTGGCACTGGAATCACCGTCCATCCGCGCAATACTCAACTCCAAAGATGAAACAAGCTAAGGAGAAGACTGCTGAGTCGGCAGCAGTGCAGAAAAACCATAAATCGCAGACTGAACTGCAGAAATATTGGAAGAAAGCGGGCTCGAAATCTCCGGGCAGAGCAGCCAAGATGGCGCGCGGCGGGGAGGAGAGCAGCGTGGCGGGAGACGACACAGACCTGGATAGTGTCACAGATGGTGAGCAGGAAACTGTGTTAGCCCCTATCTCCAAGAGTTATCTGAAAAAGACTCTCTTACAAGCTCTAAAGCCGGTCTTGTCGGAGCTGACCGCTCTTCGGGCGGATGTGCAGCAGATAGGTCACCGGGTGGAAATGCTGGAAAATAACCAGGTCTCTCTAGTTGCCTTTGCTGGGGCGATGGCGACGCAGATGGAGGAGCAGACGGAGAATATTAATAAAGCACTGACCCTTATTGAGGATCAGGAGAACCGCAGTCGGCGGAGGAATATCAGGATTAAAGGCCTCCCGGAATCATGGGCAGCAGAGGCCCTGCAGACCATTGCACAGGAGTTATTTGCAGATCTACTGGGTGAGGAGAGAGCGGCGGGAATCACCATTGAGCGCATACATAGGGCTATTCGACCCAAGCCCCGCTCCACAGACCCACCAAGAGATGTCATCTGCGGCTTGCTTTCTTATGTGGATACAGCTGCCATACTTGCTGCTGCCAGGGAAAAAAACAGCATTAAGTATCAAGATGCAGACCTACAGTTCTACCAGGACATTGCTCCGACCACGCTAGCGAAACGGCGTCTGATGAAACCGCTGCTGGAGGTCCTGCGGGCAAATAACTTACAATATTCCTGGCTATACCCTTTCGGATTAGCTATCCACAAGAATGGAGGTAGAATTGTAATTCGTACACCCAGTGACCTGGAAAAAGTATGGCCTCATCTGGACATTCCGCCTGTAGAAGTGTCCTCGTGGATGCCGGTTCCAGTCAATGAACAACTGCCGCCATTACCACGTGCAGATCAATGGAGGAAAGTCGGCAGAACTCGCTCACCGAGGAAGAAGAATGCTGGCGCAGCCGTTACCTGAGTCCGGTGATATTTGGGAGAGATGTTCCCCAGCAGGTTTATCTTGATACCGGCTGCAGCTGTCGGTAACTGTGGACGGATTTAAAAACAAACCAGGCCTGTGTCGGGGATTCGATCCCAGGGAACCCGGGCATGTCCTCGGGGCTTGGGGACAACCGTGACACAGGGCGGTATACCACCCTTTGATAGTTTTATTAACTATTTTTGTCAATTTATGTTACCTGTTTACTCTCGTTGAGTTAGTATATTAATGTTTTATGCCTAGTTGGATGGTGAGGCCTAGGTGCTCATCACGCCAGAGTTTGTACTCCCCCCCCCACCTCGGGTGTTTCCGAGGTTGTAGAGGAGTCGCTACTGATTGCGAGCTCCACCCATTATCTGTATTTTCTAAAGTGTGTTAGCAGGCTCAGCACACATACTTCCATACTATTTATATTTGTGCTTAGTTCAAGGCACTCATTTAGTTCCCTGTGTTCTCTGGGAACAATTTCCCAGTTTCTTTCTTCTCTGGTGTCTTCACCCTTACCTTTGCCTATTCCTACCCCGGCCCCCACCTTCACCTTACCCCATTCTTGAATCTCATAAGTCTACACACTTCACAGTTAGTTCAGTCCTCGGACCTACTGCAACCTTCCCAAGGGTCCGCATTTTCATAGCCATCTTACTAACTTACCCTGAGTTTGAGAGAGCCCTCCTTGTTACATCATCCTCAGCTAGGAACCTGTCCTTCTTGATACGCTCTTTTCAAGCGAAAGCTATACTGCAGACTTCGCAAGGCTTCTCCACGTGTGTTAGACTTAGAGAAAGTCATTACAAATTGTTGAGTAGATGGTATAGGACACCTGATTTCCTGCAGAGACACAACCTGATCTCGGACAGCACCTGCTGGAGGTGTGGAGCAGGAGTAGGCTCATATTTGCATATCTGGTGGAGTTGTCCGCTCATTGCGAGTTACTGGGAGGAGGTTCAACGCACGATGCAGGAGGTATGTGGTACTCCGATGACTCTGACTCCGGGGATAATATTTCTAGCTAAAGCTGAAAATGGGTTTATTCCCTCTAAGGCTTGTTTAGCTCCCCTACTGGTGGCGGCAGCTAAAACCTTAATCCCGTTGTACTGGAGGCAGACGGTTACCCCCCCTTGCTCGCAGTGGCGGGACAAAATAGCTCAAATATACCGCTTCGAAGAGATGCTGAGCTGGTCTAATAGATCTCATGATAAGTTCCTGAAGAAATGGGCACCTTGGCGGACGTTTATTGACTCACTGTCATAATGGAGATGTTTATTGACAATCTGACTCTTTACACCTGTAAGGCCTCTTTCACACGAGCGAGTTTTCCGCGCGGGTGCAATGCGTGATGTGAATGCACAGCACCCGCACTGAATCCTGACCCATTCATTTCAATAGGTCTTTTCAGATGAGCGTTTTTTTTCACGCATCACTTCTGCGTTGCGTGAAAATCGCAGCATGTTCTATATTCTGCGTTTTTCACGCAGCCCTGGCCCCATAGAAGTGAATGGGGCTGCGTTAAAAACGCATTGCATCCGCAAGCAAGTGCAGATGCAATGCGTTTTTCACTGATGGTTGCTTAGAGATGTTGTTTGTAAACATTCAGTTTTTTTTCACACACGTGAAAAACGCATCAAAACGCATTGCACCCGCGCGGAAAAAAACGGAACAACTAAACGCAATCGCAGACAAAACTGACTGAACTTGCTTGCAGAATGGTGCGAGTTTTCCTGAACGCATCCGGACCTAATCCACAACGCTCGTGTGAAAGAGGCCTAAGTGTCGTGGACGACGTTTCATTTTCATTATTATTATTAGTATTTTGTCTTTAATATGATGCAGTGGTTCTTTACTCTCCCCACCCCCCCCTCTCTCCTTACCCCTACACCCCCTCCCTCTTCCTCCCCTTCCTTGCTAGTCCCCCTTTTCATCTTGCTGTCTTCTTAAGTAAGATTGTACCAGAGTGGTTTGTGGATGATATAGATACTGGTCAAGCAAGAAGTCCTTTCTTGTACTAAACGTGACTGTGTAAGATGATGTTATCTCTTGTTATTCTTTCAATAAAAAGAAAATTGTGAAAAAAAAATGAGCCACCATACAGCTCCGTACACATAAATACCAAAAAGTTATAGGGGTCAAGATGTGACAAAAAAAATGTCCAACTTTATAATTATTTTATCACTATCAAAACACAGGAAAAACTATACATATTAGGTATCGCCGGATTCGTACTGACCAGTAGAATGAAAGTAACTGGTCAGTTTCAATGAACATCGAACGCTGTAAATAAAAAACCCGTAGAACTGTAGCGGAATAGTGTTTTTTTTGCAATTTCACCCGATTTGGAATTTTTTTCCCGCTTCTCACTACACCATATGAAATATTAAATGGTGGCGTTGGAAAGTACAACTTGTCCTGCAAAACACAAGCCCTCATACAGCTATGTGAAAAGAAAAATAAAACAGTTATGGCTTTTTGAAGGTAGGGAGCGCAAAACGAAAACGCAAAGCCGAAAAAACCTCCGGGGGTGAAAGGGTTAAAGCACAGAGAGCATCATGAAGACCAAGGAACACACCAGGCAGGTCTGTGATACTGTTGTGGAGAAGTTTAAAGCCGAATTTGGATACCAAAAGCTTTGCCAAGATTTAAACATCCCAAGGAGCACTGTGTAAGCAATCATATTGAAATGGAAGGAGTATCAGACCACTGCAAATCTACCAAGACCCGGCCGTCCCTCTAAACTTTCATCTCAAACACGGAGAAGACTGATCAGAGATGTAGCCAAGAGGACCATGATCACTCTGGATGAACTGCAGAGATCTACAGCTGAGGTGGGAGAGTCTGTCCATAGGACAACAATCAGTCCAAAACTTCACAAATCTGGCCTTTATGGAAGAGTGGCAAGAAGAAAGCCATTTCTCAAAGATATCCATAAAAAGTCTTGTTTACAGTTTGCCACAAGCCACCTAGGAGACACTCCAAACATGTGGAAGAAGGTGCTCTGGACAGATGAAACCAAAATCGAACTTTTTGGAAACAATGCAAAACGATATGTTTGGCGTAAAAGCAACACAGCTCATCACCGTGAACACACCATCCCCACTGTCAAACATGGTGGTGGCAGCATCATTGTTTGGGCCTGCTTTTCATTAGCAGGGACAGGGAAGATGGTTAAAATTGATGGAGCCAAATACAGGACCATTCTGGATGAAAACCTGTTGGAGTCTGCAAAAGACCTGAGACTAGGACGGAGATTTATCTTCCAACAGGACAATGATCTGAACTGAAATGTGGCAAAAGGTTGAAAAGTTCCGTGGGCCGAATACTTTCGCAAGGCACTGTATCTCTTTACCACTATTCAGTTGTAGAATTTTAAATCCCCCTCCTCTGGATCAGGAGAACAGCAATGAATCTGAGGCAAAACCTGTTTAGGTATACAACATACTGGATGTTCTTAAGTCACCATGATTGTGCTGCATCTTCTGTGGGAAATAATATTGTCTTTAGCTGGTCAACTAAACAGTATCTCACATGGTGTCAGCTATACTTTACTGTTTTTTGTGTTCTTCACTCAGCATAAAACTACTGGTCCACTTAAAACTCCAGTTTCTGTTATTAAAACCTGAACATTCAGTTTAATTCATTCTCTCTATCATTGAATGATGAATATATAAAGGAGTTATGATGTTTACACTGCCTGGCACTGTCAATCAAAGTGCAGAGGGCACTGCATTTGCAGACAGAGCAGAGCCTCTAGGTGTAACGCCAACACCCCCATTGCAACCTAGGCGCTCATTTGCATATATGTTTCTCACCAATGTGGGCACAAATGAACATGGGACCAACACAGATGTCTTCAGCTGCCAAGCACACATGTGACAGGTCAGCCAGTGTCATAGGTACAAATCTGCTGACAGATGACCTTTAAAGGAGGAAAAACCAAAAAATAATTGCCAGACCGCTAAACATATAAAGAATATATAGTCAATCTTTATTAATCATACATGTGACACAGCAAAAACATGTGCAGGGAAAAGGCGGCATCAACAGAGGTGACCACAACATGGGGACCTCAATACAACTCCCTTAATATATATAATAAAGAATTAAAGTGCAAGTGCATACAAAGAAACATCAAAGTTAATAAATAAGGACAAACAGATTACCCATGATGTGTCACCTCCGAGATGGCCTCCGAGTGGACAATATTTTTGTTTTGTCCACTTTCTGTGTCAATTTTTTTTTCATTTTTATTTCACATTTTTTCACCTTTTATTACGTGTCACATTTAACCACTTTTTAATTATTGATTTATTATGGATTATCACATAATCATGTTTACATCTTATATATAAGTGTTATTTGTATATTTACTTTTAGACTTATACTTCGTTACTTATGATTTGTTTTTTCTCCCCCTCTGGTAACGGCCTGTGCGCACTATGTATGGTACTGAGGCTTCTCCGCGATGTATAAACATCGCGGGTCTCATCAGTGTCATCACATGACCGGGTGGTGCTCACGTGATGTATCACGTGATTGCTTTTGCGATACTTTACACTGCGATGTAAGTGAATATGGGGGAAGTTGCTACGAACTGCCGGTAACTAACTGCTGTTTTACTGTGTTTAATTTTCTTTGATTCATCTTATTTGCCACGTGGAGGTACACCATTGGTTAATGGTGTGTTTAAAATGTGTATCCCTCTGTGATGACGCCACCCCCAGACGAAGGTACGCCGAAACGCGAGTCGGGGCTGGCACCATCTCGGAGGTGACACATCATGGGTAATCTGTTTGTCCCTATTTATTAACTTTGATGTTTCTTTGTATGCACTTGCACTTTAATTCTTTATTATATATATTAAGGGAGTTGTATTGAGTTCCCCTGCACATGTTTTTACTGTGTCACATGTATATGAGTGGTGGGTGGAGAAGTGGACCACGGGGGGGAGGATAACAGCAGTGGATAAGGAGATCCATGTGTTACAAATAAGCAGAAAAAACATGTCTAGTCAGAAAACATAAATAAATTACATTTCTAAACCTAAATGTACAAAAACACATGGTAATTTAAAGTGTATGTTCACAAATGCCAGAAGTCTAGCAGGCAAAATGGCTGAGCTTGAGGTCATGGTACTGGAGGAGGAAATTTATATAGTTGGAGTTGCTGAGACATGGCTGGACTCTTCGCATGACTGGGCTGTCAATCTCCAGGGTTATACTCTGTTTCGGAGGGATAGGGAGAATAGGAAAGGAGGAGGAGTATGTCTGTATGTCAGAAGTAGTATAAAAGCGAGTATGAAGGAGATAATAGTGGGTGATGATTGTGTGAATGCAGAATCCGTGTGGGTGCAATTACAAGGTGAGACTAACAATGAAAGAATTATTTTTGGTGTAATTTATAGACCCCCAAACATCACTGAGGAGATAGAGGATCAGCTGCATAGACAAATAGAGCGGGCTGCCCAGGCGGGTACAGTAGTGATAATGGGAGATTTTAACTTCCCTGGTATTGATTGGGGTCATGGATCGGCTTCAACTGCAAAGGAGAGAAATTTTCTTAACTTATTGCAGGATAATTTTCTGGGCCAGTTTGTAGAAGAACCAACAAGAAGTGATGCACTGTTGGATCTGGTTATATCTAACAGTGCAGAGATAGTTGAGGAGGTAATTGTTCGGGAAAACCTTGGTAATAGTGACCACAATATAGTCACTTTTATCCTAAAGTGTAGAAAGCATAAACATTCTGGGAGATCAAAAACATTTAATTTTAAAAAGGCCAATTTCCCAGGGTTATGGGCCGCACTCCAGGACATAGACTGGGAGCAGCTGTTGTCAAGTAGTGACACAAATGATAAATGGGAGACCTTCAAATCTACACTGGGTAACTATGTTACTATGTTTTACTAAGGACAGAAGCTGTCAGAATAACTTGATTGGTTTTTATGAAGAAGTGAGTAGAAGTCTGGATAGAGGGGTGGCTGTGGATATTGTGTATTTGGACTTTGCAAAAGCGTTTGACACAGTCCCTCATAGACGTCTGACGGGTAAATTAACGTCGGTTGGATTAGAAAATCTACTCTGTAACTGGATTGAGAACTGGCTGAAGGAGCGTACTCAGCGAGTGGTGGTGAATGATTCCTACTCTGAATGATCCCCAGTTCTAAGTGGTGTATCCCAAGGTTCAGTGCTGGGTCCACTTTTATTTAATTTATTTATTAATGATATAGAGGGAGGAATTAACAGCACTGTTTCAATTTTTGCAGATGACACTAAGCTTTGTAGTAGATTCCAGTCTATGGAAGATGTGCAGAAGTTACAAGCTGACTTGGACACACTGAGTGTTTGGGCATCCTCTTGGCAGATGAGGTTCAATGTGGATAAATGTAAAGTTAAGCATCTGGGTACTAACAATTTGCATGCCTCCTATGTCCTAGGGGGAGTAACACTGGGAGAGTCACTTGTAGAGAAGAATCTGGGTGTCCTTGTAGACCATAGACTGCAGAATAGCATGCAATGTCAATCGGCTGCTTCTAAGGCCAGCAGGATATTATCATGTATTAAAAGAGGCATGGACTCGAGGGACAGGGATGTCATATTACCACTGTATAAAGCATTAGTACGGCCTCATCTGGAATATGCTGTTCAGTTCTGGGCTCCGGTTTATAGGAAGGATGTCCTGGAGCTGCAAAGGGTGCAGAGACGGGCAACTAAACTGATAAGGGGCATAGAGCATCTTAGCTATGAAGAAAGATTGAAGGAGTTAAACTTGTTTAGTCTTGAGAAGAGACGTATAAGGGGGGACATGATCAACCTGTATAAGTATGTAAATGGCCCATACAAAAAATATGGTGAAAAACTGTTCCAGGTAAAATCCCCTCAAAAGACAAGGGGGCACTGCCTCTGCCTGGAGAAGCAAAGGTTCAGACTCCAGGGGCGACAAGCCTTCTTTACTATAAGAACTGTGAATATGTGGAACAGTCTACCGCAGAAGCTGGTCACAGCAAAGACAGCTGAGGGCTTCAAAACAGGCTTAGATAAATTCTTAGAGAAAAAGAAGGTCACCACATATTAAGAAATGTAGAGTCATGTCTTAAAGTTACCCGTCCCCCTCCCCTTCATCACTCCTACCCCCTCCCTTGGTTGAACTTGATGGACATGTGTCTTTTTTCAACCGTATTAACTATGTAACTATGTAATAAAGATTGACTATATATTCTTTATATGTTTAGCGGTCTGGCAATTATTTTTGGTTTTTGCTGTTTGGAGTTTTTTGCCATAGGTTTGTTGCTTTGTGAGGTTCTTACTGTGTAAATTATATGTGGCATGATTTGCCATTAGAGGCTTCTTCAATATTTGCTGGCTCTCTTTTTTGGTGAATAATTGTTTTAAAGGAGGAGTAGAAATCGACCACCTCTAAAGTTTAGGCTACTGCGCTACAGGAAGGACGCACGCTGCAAGAGCTCTCTCAATCCCTGAGCTTTTGCACGGTCTAACTGGACAAATACTGGACTAATAGCCCTAAAAGTCAAATCAATCGACTCAGGATATCATCTGGAACCGATCCATCAGCTTTTCTTTGGAATCGCAGTAAGTCCGAAATTGCAGCCTAGTCCGCCATCTGAAGCCGCGGCCTCAATTTACTGACGACTTACCGGAAGGTCTCTCTCCACACTGACTGATCATAAACTTACACTCTGTAGGCCCTCCGATCACCTAGTAACATAGTAACAGTTTATAAGGCCGAAAAAAGACATCTGTCCATCCAGTTCGGCCTGTTTTCCTACAAGTTGATCCAGAGGAAGGCAAAAAAAACCTGTGAGGTAGAAGCCAATTTTCCCCACTTTAGGGGAAAAAATTCCTTCCCGACTCCAATCAGGCGTTCAGGATAACTCCCTAGATCAACGACCCATTAGTACACCCATTGGTACAATATAAAACTGATATCTTAGACCCAAACTGAGCCTGCTTTTTTGGCCTTTTCCCGCGCTCTCAAGCCGCGGCCTCAATTTTCCGGCTTGTAATTTTGGGGTAATCACAAATACTCCCCCGGGACCTCTCAACACTAAGAAACCCCCGACTACCGATACGGGGAAAATACACGTATTAAGTGCTTTTTAAGCTAAAATAGTCTCTGCTGTAGCAAACCACGGTCTAAAGTAACAGGGAGGTTAAACGGAGCACAAAACAATAGGAAAGTGCTGCAGAGAAAGAAATAATGTAATTTGTCTCTAAAAGAAAAAACTGTTCAGCTTTGCAGCCATAGTTTACTATACATGAAAACCTAAACAACTGCATGTAATACTAGTGACGTTGCACTATACCCGGCACCCGTCCACTGCTAACATAAAATAAGCAAAAATAAGCAAATGGCAGAAGCCTCTATTAGAGGACCTAAAACTCCAAAGAAAACAACAGAGGCTCTTAAACATGCATCCTTTAAACCATCTGGGGCTACTTCCAGTGCCAGTGGATCTGATAGTGAAGAAGACAGAAGCCCAAACAGTCTTGCTAATGTCAAAAATAATATTAAAGCGTTACCTACAACGGAATGCACAAAAGGGCTTTTCAAGAACTTCTCATTAACAATGAAGGAGGAGCTTTCTGAAATAAAGGCGGACATGCGCCATATTGCCTCCAGAATAGATGCTATTGAGGAATCTACTACTTTAATAACAAATCATTCAGAACACGTGGAACAGACTATTCTGAATCCACACAAGGAGATTTACAGACTTAAAATGCAGATAGATGACTTATAGAATAGGTCACTAAGAAATAATATTAATAAATTTCCCTTTGGCCTGCTGTTTACTTACCAAAACAAAACTTTTACGATAAAGACACCTGAAGACGTCTCTCCATTACTGGAAAAGCTGGAACTGCATGACATTCAAATAAAAGACTGGACTTTACCAGAAGAGGCAGAACCTTCTTTTCCCGAGCTTCCCACCAGGGAATCATGGCAAATGGTAACACCAGCACAATCCAGAAAACAGAAGGCATCAGAGAGAGTCCCTCCGAAGACCCCCTACAAAAGTCAAAGAACTTCAGCAGGAGACTGAAAATATGTTGAGGTTGACCTTTATAATTTATATGTTTTGCATGATCTGTAATGTTTTCTATTTCTGACTTTATTCTTCTCTGCTATTATGCTTGAATCTGCTCACCTTCTTGCGAGAATTATTCTAGTCCTCGTATTTACATGTTCCACATTCATCTATTTGTAGATAAGTGACCTATGTTAATAATAACATATAGATATTAACGGCGCAAAATAGTACTGGTGCCAGGTATGTCATGTTTTGTAATGCACTTTTTTTTTTCTCAGTACTCAAGTATTTTCATAATTTGATACGTTGAACTAATCTTACTAGTCACCTGAGGGGTCTCTTCTCATCCCCCCTCTCGCCGCCCCCCAATTTAGCTAATTTACAACCAGGCACCCTTCTTGGCCCCAGGGCTAGCCCATAAGCTGCCAGCGGCTTTCTTTCTTCTCTAGCTGTACGAAAAGCTCAAGACTGAGATGTACAGCTCAAAGTTATTTGGTTTAAACATGTTTTGTTATATACCTCTCAACAGGTCATTGTTCATCATCACTTGCCGAGATCTAATCTCTCTGATTCCTCCAACATGCAGGATTTAGCAATTGTTTCATTAAAAAAAAAGAAAAGAACACAGAAGATATCTTAAACACAGAAAGGTAGGAATAGCTTTGCTCAAAGAAACACATTTAAAAAAAAAAACATACACCCCATTGACAAAATCCAATCCCTATACACAATGGATCAATGCAAACACTCCCCCCAGGAGGAGAAAAGGTGTTTCAATAATAATACACAAGTCCCTTGGGTTTAAGGAGAAAGATAGGTATACAGATGTGGAAGGTCGGTTTGTTATGGTCAAAGGATGGATAGGTGAGACACTTATCACTATAGTAAATATTTATGCGCCCAACACTGAACAATTGGGATTTTTAACATATGTGTTTAATATAGTAGATACATTTTATAAGGGTACTCTGATAGTGGGAGGTGACTTTAACTTAAGCTTTGAAACTAACATAGACACTTCTAAAGGGAAATCCTCTTTCTCCCAAAGTAGGAGCATAAGGAAACTCTTCCAGAATAGACAACTAATTGATGCCTGGAGATATGTTAGTCCAGGGGAAAGAGACACAACCAATACTCTAGGATTGACCACATATACTGTATGTTCAACAGAAAGAATTAGACTCTATACAGAAAGCTAGGCATGACTCTTTCATCTTCTCAGATCATGCCCCATTGTTCTTATACCTGAATATCACAAAATGTAAACCTAAAGGCTATAATTGGAAATTAAATGACTCCTTGCTGAAATCAGACATAGATGCAGAATATATAGCTAATCAGATTAAACTATTCTTTACGGAGAATCAAAAGGATTGGGCCACAATCTGGGCCACAATCTGGGAGGCCCATAAGGCAGTATTAAGAGGTCATCTTATACAGTTAGGGGCCAGGAAGAAAAGAGAAATAAGACTAGATAAAATACAAAAACTCGACTCTGTTCACAAACTCTCTTGCGCTAGAAAAGTTGAAAGGGAACTAATGATACTCAAGACAGAACTTAAGGAAGCCCTTGATTGTGAATCTGAAAGATACTTATATACAGGGGCGGGCTGGGCCGGGGAGCAGGAGGGCAGATGCCTCCCGGGCCGGTGTATGTCAGGGCCGCCGCGGCTCCTGAACTCAATTGTATCTGCATCCACTAGATGCAGATACAATTGTGCCAGTAGCAGCCAGCGCAGGCGGAGCAGGGAACCTCTGGTTCCCTGCTCCGCTACTCCCGGTGGCCGGCGCACTGAATTGACGCAGGCGGCGCGATGACGTCATCGCGCCGCCTGCGACGTTCCTTAGGAGCAGACCCGCCAGAAGAGGCCGGGTCTGCATCGTGGGACCGCGCCTGGACAGGTGAGTATTAACTGCCCCCCCCATGCTCTCTACATGCACCCCTTAACCTAATACTGCCCCCTGCCTCCCTATTACTGACCCCCCATACTGGCCCTGCCTTACCCTAACCCTAATACTGGCCCCTGCCCACCTATTACTGACCACCCTGCCTTACCCCTGACCCTAATACAGGCCCCTGACCCCTAATACTGACCCTGCCTGACCCCTAACCCTAGTACTGGCCCCTGACCTCTAATACTGACCTGCATTAACTCATTACCCTAATATAGGCCCCTGACCCCTAATACTGGCCCTGCCTGACCCCTAATCCTAGTACTGGCCCCTGACCTCTAGTACTGGCCACTGACCACTTATTTTGGCCCCTGACCCCTACCCTAGTACTGACCTCTAACCTTGGACCCCTATCCCTGATACTAGCCCCTTACCCCCTAGTACTGACCCCTAATACTGGCCTTGCCTGACCCCCTAATACTGGCCCTGTCGCACCCCTAAGGCTACTTTCACACTTGCGTCAGCAGGATCCGTTTGTGAGATCCGTCCAGGCTCTCACAAACGGATCCGTCCTGATAATACAACCGTCTGCATCCGTTCTGAACGGATCCGTTTGTATTATATTTTATATAGCAGAGACGGATCCGTTCAGAACTCCATTGAAAGTCAGTGGGGGACGGATCCGTTTACAATTGTGCATGAGTAAACGGATCAGCTCCCATTAACTTACATTGTAGTCATGACGGATCTGTCTCCATTCTGCTCAGTCAAGCGGACACCAAAACGCTGCCAAAGCGGAATGGAGACGGAACGGAGGCAAACTGATGCATTTTGAACGGATCCTTATCCATTCAGAATGCATTAAGGAAAAACTGATCAGTTCAGGACTGTTTGTGAGAGCCTGTGACGGATCTCACAAATGGATCCTGCTGACGCAAGTGTGAAAGTAGCCTAACCTTAGTACACTGCATGCATCTATTATACCTCATACCTCACTTATCAGTACACTGCTGTATATACTATATATCTGTACACGCTATATCTATTATACCTCGTACCTCACATATCAGTACACTGCTGTATATACTATATATCTGTACACACTACATCTATTATACCTCATACCTCTCATATCAGTACACTGCTGCATATACTATATATCTATACACACTATATCTATTATACCTCATACCTCACATATCAGTATACTGCTGTATATACTATATACCTGTACACACTGCATCTATTATACCTCGTACCTCACATATCAGTACACTGCTGTATATACTATATATCTGTACACACTGCATCTATTATAAAAGTATAATACATGCAGTGTGTACAGATATATATACTGCAGTGTATTGATATGTGAGGTATGAGGTATAATAGATGCAGTGTGTACAGATATATAGTATATGCAGCAGTGTACTGATATGTGAGGTATGAGGTATAATATATGCAGTGTGTATAGATATATAGTATATACAGCAGTGTACTGATATGTGAGGTATGAAGTATAATAGATGCAGTGTGTACAGATATATAGTATATACAGCAGTGTACTGATATGTGAGGTATGAGGTATAATATATGCAGTGTGTACAGATATATAGTATATACAGCCGTGTACTGATATGTGAGGTACGAGGTATAATATATGCAGTGTGTACAGATATATAGAATATACAGCCGTGTACTGATATGTGAGGTACGAGGTATAATAGATGCAGTGTGTATAGATATATAATATATACAGCAGTGTACTGATATGTGAGGTATGAGGTATAATAGATGCAGTGTGTACAGATATATATTATATACACTGCTGTATATACTCTATATACCCACTGCATCTAGCTTGTCATGTGACCGTTAGCAACTTGTAGCCAGTGACGTCTCACCCACTGCAATCTAGCTTTTACAGAGTATTATAATACAGTGTGTGTACGCTGTATTCAGGGGACACACTGAAGGGGCACTATACACAAATGGGCACATATACTGCAAGAGGCACAATACATAAAGGAGGCACACTGAAGGGGCACTATACACAAAGGGGCACATATAAGAGGCACGTTTTATAAGGGGCACCAAGCATGTGGCACTAGCATTGGGGGCACTGTGTGTCCCTGTGTGTGGCACTATATACAGAGGGCACAGAGCGTGTGGCACTATTTACAGAGGGCGCAGAGCATGTGGCACTATATACAGAGGGCACAGAGTGTGTGGCACTATATACAGAGGGCACAGAGCATGTGGCACTATATACAGAGGGCATATGGCACTGTATACAGAGGGCACAGAGTATGTGGCACTAATGCTGCTGTTATATTCAGGGCACAGAATGTGGCACTAAGATGAGTTTGTGTCAGTATGCAGGGTGCCAATGTGTTGGTAAAGCGTGAAGCTGAAGACATCTTCTCGGCAAAATCTGCAAAGCTGCATTGTGGATGGGAGGAGTCGTCATGGTGGTCTGAACCAGATGGGGAAGAACTCAGGAAGAGACGTCACCTGTAAGTCACTAAATGGAAATGATTATTCTGCTACTGACTGTGTATGATGGGAGCTGTAGTCACCTGGATGATCTACAGCTGATGATGGGTGGTAGCATGCTGTTTTGCGCAACAACTCCCAGCATCCCTTTACACTTGTTCAGGCCATACTGGGAGCTGTAGTTTCATATGGCAAGGGCTGACCTGACTACTCAGATGGTATCTGTACTAAACATTTAAAATTTGGTAATGTATTTATGTATTGAACTTGGTTCTGGTGATGTATTTATGTATTGAACTTGGTTCTGGTGCTGTATTTATGTAGAGAACTTGGTTCTGGTGCTGTATTTATGTAGAGAACTTGGTTCTGGTGATGTATTTATGTAGAGAACTTGGTTCTGGTGATGTATTTATGTATTGAACTTGGTTCTGGTGATGTATTTATGTAGAGAACTTGGTTCTGGTGATGTATTTATGTAGAGAACTTGGTTCTGGTGCTGTATTTATGTAGAAAACTTGGTTCTGGTAATGTATTTATGTATTGAACTTGGTTCTGGTGATGTATTTATGTAGAGAACTTGGTTCTGGTGATGTATTTATGTAGAGAACTTGGTTCTGGTGCTGTATTTATGTAGAGAACTTGGTTCTGGTGCTGTATTTATGTAGAGAACTTGGTTCTGGTGCTGTATTTATGTAGAGAACTTGGTTCTGGTGCTGTATTTATGTAGAGAACTTGGTTCTGGTGCTGTATTTATGTAGAGAACTTGGTTCTGGTACTGTATTTATGTAGAGAACTTGGTTCTGGTGCTGTATTTATGTAGAGAAATTGGTTCTGGTGCTGTATTTATGTACAGAACTTGGTTCCGGTGCTGTATTTATGTAGAGAACTTGGTTCTGGTGCTGTATTTATGTAGTAAACTTGGTTCTGGTTCTGTATTTGACTTATGGTTTAGTTATGGTGCTATATTTCTTGTTGATTTTGTTGCTGTATTTGACATATGGGCCTGGTTCTGGTGTTGTATTCATGCAGTGAACTTGGTTCTGGTTCTGTGTTTGACTTCTAGGTTTGGTTCTGGTGCTGTGTGTATGTAGTGATCTTGGTTCTTGCTCTGTATTTGTGTGTTAAACAGACATCTAATGATATACGTCTAATACTATCCATTCACATTTGCATTTGGGTCACAGATTCTGTTAAAAAGACCGGTCAGAAAAGTGCAAGACTTTTTTGTTCGGTAAAGGAGCAGCATCCTGAGCAGACCCGATTATAGTTAATGGAATCTCTTCAGCTCAGGAGTTGGTAAATCTGGTCCCTCTAATGATCAAGCTGTTGCTACGGACTCAGCCATGTCATGTATCTGGGATCCAACATGAAAACACAACCAGCTGCCACCTTTTAACCATTTAAAGCCCATTTACCTATACCGGCTTTATGGTAGGCGGAGTTAAACAGGTTAAGGGTGGGCCGCTACACATGGGCCAGTGCTGTGTGCTTGCCCCCCAGGCCAAAATTTGCCAGCCAGCCCCTGCTTATATATACACAAATTTAGGCAGGGGCGTACATAGAAATCATGGGGCCCCATAGCAAAACTTAGAATTAGCCCCCCCACCACCAATAATTGCATTAACCTAATAAAAACAGCATCTTTATGTGCATTGTGTTTGTAACGTAGACCCTTAAGGGTTAAAATGGCAGAACTTGAGCTAGTTGCAGTACTGTCAGTTTCAGCAATGCATCAGCTATATAGCTGACACTAAAAGGTGATCACTGCGCTACACATTTACAAGCAGTAAAAAAAAAACAAAAAAAAACTTGGTGTAAAGTAGAACTGGCTTAGTCGCCCATAGTAACCAATCAGATTCTACCTTTTAGTTTTCCAAAGAAGCTATTTGACCAAGAAGGAGAGTGATGGGGTGCTACGCCAGATTATCTGGCCTCCACAGTCACCAGACCTGAACCCAATCGAGATGGTTTGGGGTGAGCTGGACCGCAGAGTGAAGGCAAAAGGGCCAACAAGTGCTAAGCATCTCTGGGACCTCCTTCAAGACTGTTGGAATACCATTTCAGGTGACTACCTCTTGAAGCTCATCAAGAGAATGTCAAGAGTATGCAAAGCAGTAATCAAAGCAAAAGGTGGCTACTTTGAAGAACCTAGAATATAAGACATATTTTCAGTTTTCACACTTTTTTTGTTAAGTATATAATTCTACATGTGTTAATTCATAGTTTTCATATGGCAAGGGCTGACCTGACTACTCAGATGGTATCTGTACTAAACATTTAAAATTTGGTAATGTATTTATGTATTGAACTTGGTTCTGGTGATGTATTTATGTATTGAACTTGGTTCTGGTGCTGTATTTATGTAGAGAACTTGGTTCTGGTGCTGTATTTATGTAGAGAACTTGGTTCTGGTGATGTATTTATGTAGAGACCTTGGTTCTGGTGCTGTATTTATGTAGAGAACTTGGTTCTGGTGATGTATTTATGTAGAAAAATTGGTTCTGGTGCTGTATTTATGTACAGAACTTGGTTCTGGTGCTGTATTTATGTACAGAACTTGGTTCCGGTGCTGTATTTATGTAGAGAACTTGGTTCTGGTGCTGTATTTGACTTATGGGTTTGGTTCTGGTGCTGTATATATGTAGAGAACTTGGTTCTGGTGCTGTATTTATGTAGAGAACTTGGTTCTGGTGCTGTATTTATGTAGAGAACTTGGTTCTGGTGCTGTATTTATGTAGAGAACTTGGTTCTGGTGCTGTATTTATGTAGAGAACTTGGTTCTGGTGCTGTATTTATGTAGAGAACTTGGTTCTGGTGCTGTATTTATGTAGAGAAATTGGTTCTGGTGCTGTATTTATGTACAGAACTTGGTTCCGGTGCTGTATTTATGTAGAGAACTTGGTCCTGGTGCTGTATTTATGTAGTAAACTTGGTTCTGGTTCTGTATTTGACTTATGGTTTAGTTATGGTGCTATATTTCTTGTTGATTTTGTTGCTGTATTTGACATATGGGCCTGGTTCTGGTGTTGTATTCATGCAGTGAACTTGGTTCTGGTTCTGTGTTTGACTTCTAGGTTTGGTTCTGGTGCTGTGTGTATGTAGTGATCTTGGTTCTTGCTCTGTATTTGTGTGTTAAACAGACATCTAATGATATACGTCTAATACTATCCATTCACATTTGCATTTGGGTCACAGATTCTGTTAAAAAGACCGGTCAGAAAAGTGCAAGACTTTTTTGTTCGGTAAAGGAGCAGCATCCTGAGCAGACCCGATTATAGTTAATGGAATCTCTTCAGCTCAGGAGTTGGTAAATCTGGTCCCTCTAATGATCAAGCTGTTGCTACGGACTCAGCCATGTCATGTATCTGGGATCCAACATGAAAACACAACCAGCTGCCACCTTTTAACCATTTAAAGCCCATTTACCTATACCGGCTTTATGGTAGGCGGAGTTAAACAGGTTAAGGGTGGGCCGCTACACATGGGCCAGTGCTGTGTGCTTGCCCCCCAGGCCAAAATTTGCCAGCCAGCCCCTGCTTATATATACACAAATTTAGGCAGGGGGGTACATAGAAATCATGGGGCCCCATAGCAAAACTTAGAATTAGCCCCCCCACCACCAATAATTGCATTAACCTAATAAAAACAGCATCTTTATGTGCATTGTGTTTGTAACGTAGACCCTTAAAGGGGTTGTCCCACGAAAAATATTCAACAATTTTCAAACCAGCACCTGGATCTGAATGCTTTCGTAATTGCATGTCATTAAAAATTTTGTATAGACACTGAGCAATTCAATAAAATGTATCTGTATAGGACACTTAATTTCTTATTTCTTTGACCTGGTCACTGAGCAGGCCGCACATGCTCAGTTTCAACTTTTAACTGCCTCCTGAGCTGTGATAGGTAGAGCTGAGACACGCCCCATGAGCTGCATCAGAAAAGACACTCCCCTTGAGCCGTCAGCTTGATATAAATCTATCAGAGCCATGAATGGGGAGATCTCTGGATCCATGTGAGGTACAGGGCTGGTTTTAGCTTTGTTAAAAAGAGGTTGTCATGTACAACATGATGTCTGATTTTCATTTTTTACATTATTCGTGGGATAACCCCTTTAAGGGTTAAAATGGCAGAACTTGAGCTAGTTGCAGTACTGTCAGTTTCAGCAATGCATCAGCTATATAGCTGACACTAAAAGGTGATCACTGCGCTACACATTTACAAGCAGTAAAAAAAAAAAAAAAAAAAAAACTTGGTGTAAAGTAGAACTGGCTTAGTCGCCCATAGCAACCAATCAGATTCTACCTTTTAGTTTTCCAAAGAAGCTATTTGACCAAGAAGGAGAGTGATGGGGTGCTACGCCAGATTACCTGGCCTCCACAGTCACCAGACCTGAACCCAATTGAGATGGTTTGGGGTGAGCTGGACCGCAGAGTGAAGGCAAAAGGGCCAACAAGTGCTAAGCATCTCTGGGACCTCCTTCAAGACTGTTGGAATACCATTTCAGGTGACTACCTCTTGAAGCTCATCAAGAGAATGCCAAGAGTGTGCAAAGCAGTAATCAAAGCAAAAGGTGGCTACTTTGAAGAACCTAGAATATAAGACATATTTTCAGTTGTCACACTTTTTTTTGTTAAGTATATAATTCTACATGTGTTAATTCATAGTTTTGATGCATTCAGTGTGAATCTACAATTTTCATAGTCATGAAAATACAGAAAACTCTTTGAATGAGAAGGTGTGTCCAAACTTTTGGTCTGTACTGTATATATACAGTATATACACACACAGTATGTGTGTTTGTACAGTATATATATAATACACACACAAAGGGCACTGTTCCCTGCTTACGGACCACAAACACCATATTCTTCCAGCCCCTCACAGACACCTGCTTGAACCCTCTATATATATATATATATATATATATATATATATATATATATATAAGAGAGAGAAAGAATGAGATTTTTAAATATATATATATATATATATATATATACACACAGCATATATATATATAGTTATATAGTATATAACACACACCAGCACTCCTACTAGCCCTGTCCCTGCTACTTAGATATTACACATCCAGCAGAGCAGACACAGCAGTCAGCCATGAACATTATAGAGTTCCTACTGTCTGCTGTGTCTGTACTGGCTCAGTGTGGTCAGGATACCTGGAAGAGTTAATCTCCTACCTCTGCAGGTCACTGGTCAGGAGGAGGTCAGAGCTGTGAAGTTCTACTGAACTTGCTGGACCCCCTCTCTGTAACAGAGCTCTGCTACTGTAATGATGCTAGATGCATCAGGCAAAAGCAGCAGAGTGGAGGATAGATCTGGTCATGGCCCCGAAATTTTAGCTGGTCAGTAAGCAGAGCAGGGAAAACAGCATCTCCCTGCTTATTGACCAGCTGGGTATGTAAGAGAGGAATTGAGCAGAGGGCTGGCAGCTGCACAGGCAAGGAAGAAGGTTGCTGTGCATTTATGTCAGAAAGGGGGCGGGGCCATTAGGCCTCCCCTGCCTATATGGACGGTAAGCCAGTGAATTTAGGTGCTTCATTGGTGCTAACAAGTGTGGTAGAGATCTAGCTAGGCTGGTCAATAATCAAAGACGTAAAGCGCTGATACATAAAATAAGGACAGAAAAGGGAGGGACAGAACAGTCATCAGAAAAAACACATTCCACTCCTTTTACGAACAACTCTATGACCTGAAAACTAACTCTAATGGTTCTGATCCCACTGATTAAGAAATGAAATCCTACCTGGATAAGGTCCATCTCCCTAGTCTTAAAAACACACAAAAAGAATCTCTGTCACTCCCAATTACACAGGAGGAAATAGAGGAAGCTAACTTCCATGCAGTAAATGTCCAGGCCCTGATGGGTATAGCATTTTTTACTACAAGAAATAAGCCCAGATTCTTCTCCCATACCTCACTAAATATTTCAACGATGTAGGCACCTCCTTGCAATTTAGAACTGAAACCCTAAAAGCAAATATCACAGTCATACCCAAAGAGGATAAGGACCCCACACAATGCTCCAGTAATCGCCCAATTTCCTTGCTGAACAACGACATTAAGATTTACGCAAAGATATTAGCTAATAGGATACAAAATATACTACCACAAATAATTAACACAGAACAAGTTGGGTTCAGACCAGGAAGAGAGGCGAAAGACAATATTATCAAAGTGCTTAATGCCATTGAATATAGTAAAAAAAAAAACTGAATACCTACTGTTCTGATATCTACAGATGCCGAAAAAGCCTTTGATAGGCTTAGCTGGAGGCTTTTGAAGGCTTCTCTAGAAAGATTTGGTTTCCCCACAGCTTTTTCCCAAAAAATAAAAAAAATCCAAGCTCTGTATACTACCCCGACAGCCTCAGTCACGGTTAATGGAATAACTTCACTGCCCTTTGATATACAAAATGAGACCAGGCAAGGGTGTCCCCTGTCACCGCTCTTATTCATTATCTCACTTGAACCTCTCCTGCCTAAAGTCAGGCAAAATGAACAAATCTTGGAATATGACACACAAAACAGCCGCATATGCGGATGATATACTTTTCTTTGTCACTGACCCTACACAGTCTATCCCTAAGTTTCTGGAAGAATTAGATGAATATGGGAAATTCTCCAATTTTAAAGTGAATCTCACTAAATCTATCATTTTCAATGTTAATACAGGTAGTTACACATGGTCTAAAATAAAGCCACTTAGTAATTTAAAACCATCTGATACATATTTTAAGTACCTTGGAGTCAATATTGCTGCCTCCCACACTGAACTATACAAACAGAATTTCCTACCATTAATACTTAGAACTAAAACTGACTTAGCAGAATGGAACAACCTCTTCATTTCCTGGTTTGGGCGTATCAACCTGATCAAAATGATCATTTTACCCAAAATACTATATCTTCTCCAGAGCATACCAATTGATAAACCCAGGAGTTTTTTCTTGGCAATCAAAAGAGTAGTTGTCTCCTTTGTCTGGAACAGAGGTCAGAACAGACTAGCTTTCAACACCTTAATAAGACCTAAAGGAGCAGGTGGTTTAGGGCTCCCTGACTTCGAAAAATATAGAACTGCTTCTTTAATAACTAGAGTGGTGGAGTGGAATACTGTACCTAGACGAAAAATGGTGGAATTAGAAGAAAGCTGTAGCCCATTCCCACTAAGCTGCATCACTTGGAAAACCAGATTTAACCATTACCTATTTAAGGAAATCTCCTACCCCTTCACAAACTATACTCTTAAGATTTGACTTGATTTAAGATGATTAAGAAAAAAAACCTACAGATACCTGACATTAGGGATCTTCCTCTCTTCACAGTTATTCCCAAAAACTAAAGTTCATTAGAAACAAAATAATGACTAATACGATATCTAATAAAATTACACTTTTACAATTAACACGTGGCGTCCTCAGTCTCCAGCTGCAAGCTCTCACTGCTGACAGCCCTGAGCTTAGCGCAGTAACGCTCCACATTAGCCAGCAGATCCCTCTCCCCGTTCCTGGGGAGGGAGACACTTTGGGCAGTGGGGTATCGTTAACCCCTTACTGCCCTCTTCACTATTCCCATTAGAAAAGATTGCTGGTGTGGGGGTAGGCACTTGAAAACCACAGCTTCTTCCCCTGCCTATAACAGGGCTGACCATCAAGCCACCAGGCAAATAAAAAAAACCAACAGGGGCAGCAATAATTGCACCAGAGGGCCACCTCTTAACCCTTTGCAACAGTGACTATATCTGTACCAGCCCGTAATCCCTGTTATCTGACAGGGTTAAATTATCATTCCAAGTATTTAGGTGCTACAGTGTGCATTGCGATTTTACTATATACCTTCAACACCTAAAGCCTGACTGGTTTTGAACTCTCATGTAATATACTGGTTCTGGCGACTCCGCTGACATCTACATTACAGCTTGACCTGATACTTATTTAGTAGCACAAAGGCGCATTCATGGATAAGTTTGTGGGGAAAAATTCTGCTGCAAATAAAGGATCCCGCACTTTAACCCGTAGTCAAACCCCATCGCCTCCAGCTCATATGTCACAAGAACCAAACATGGACGCATCAAAAGCGACAGCCCAAGCAATCTCTGAATTACTTATGCCTACTATTGATACAAGGCTGGCAGCTTTTCAATCTTCCTTAGATCTTATCGTCTCCCAGGTGACAGCGCATAATACGCGTATTTCTGAGGTGGAGCAGAGGGTGTCAGACTTGGAAGATACAGTCCATGCTTGCCGTGAACAATTGGAAGAGAAAGAAATGCTTTTGGTTACTCTGCAAAATAAGGTTGATGACCTGGAAAATAGATCTCGACGCAACAATTTGCGGCTTATTGGAGTTCCTGAAACAGTTCGTGCAACTGATCTGCTCTGGCTCACATCTGAATGGCTACCCCAAGAGTTGCAAATTGGGGGTCCTACTACTAAAATCCCAGTGGAACGTGCTCATAGAATCGGTCCCCCATGTGCGGATGGGGCTGCAAAACCAAGACCGGTCATATTTCTGGTCCTCAACTACCAGGATAAACTCAAGATCTTGAAAGCTTTCCGTCAGGCCTTGGATATGCGCTTTGAGAACTCTAAACTCCTTCTCTTCCAGGACTTTTCTTCAACAGTAGCGGAGAAATGCAGAGCATTCAACCCGGTCTGCAAACTACTTCTGGAGAAATCCGTACGGTTTTCACTTCAATATCCAGCGGTCCTGCGTTTTTCCATGGATGACAAAATGTGGACATTCACGGATCCTCAGAAGGCGCTGACTTATCTTCGTTCTTCAGGTCGAGCTTCTCCTTCTCATCAGGACACACCTACTTGATGGCGGAGTCGTTGGTGACTTGCCTCGGTGCCGTTTTTCCAGCTTGTGTGCAGGTTACAATTGCTGAGTGGAATTCCATATAGGAAATTGATGTTATTTCATTTATTTTCTGTTTTCTTTCTATTGCCCATTAGGGGCATGAGGTGGTTGGTTGAACAACTGTTAACTGTTAATTATTTTTGTGGGGATATATCCTGTGTACACCATTTAAAGGAATGTTATGTCTCATTGGGAGGGATGCCTGCTCGCTGGGACGGGTGGTGCCTCCTGCTTTGCTATTTGACTATCTTTCAATTATGGCCAGCTACTGGGGTAGGTTAAATGGCGTCCTCAGTTAACAATAATGCGTCCACATTAGCCGCTTTAACATGGTGCACGTGGAATGTTAATGGTTTGAATACACCAGTCAAACGTAAAAAGGTGTTAAATCATTTACACAAACTAAAATCACATATTGTATTCTTGCAGGAAACTCATTGGGTAAAGGGAAATCACCCCCCCCCCCTTACGCAGCAAACGGTTTCCAACCTGTATAGAGGCCTCATATACAAAAAAAATTAGAGGAGTGGCCATTCTTATTAGCTCTCTGCTTCACCACGATATTTTGGATACTATTGAAGACCCAGCGGGCAGGTATCTTCTGGTGAAAATTGTAATTGAGGGCACAACTTACTGTTTGGTGATTTATATCTAATCTCTCCTATTCCGCTTTCTAGAAAGTGGCGTTTCCCTGCTTACTTGTTTCACTCTGAAGATTTTAAGAACATGCTGTCTGGTTTTTGGATGACCTATGCCTCTGATAATGCGGAACACAAGGATGACATTAAACTATTCTGGGCAACGTCTAAGGCAGTCATTAGGGGACAAATTATTTCCTACATTTCTCATAAACTGAAGAAATTAGCTGCTTCCTTGTTATCTTCGCAAACTGCTCTTACTCATGCATATAAGCAGTTCAAATTATATAATAGCCCGGAATCTAAACAGAAATTCCTGGATGCTAAATTAGAGGCTGAGACCGTCGCCCATGAACGCGCCTTGATGGATGTCAATTATCAGAGGCATAAGTTCTTTCGTTGGGGTAATAAACCTGGTAGATTACTAGCCTCTTTAACGAAACCCTTTAGAGTAGTAACAAGAATTTCCAAACTCAAAACACGACTGGGAGCTTACATAACTCATCCGAAAGAGATCAGTGAACACTTCAAGTCATTTTTTGAATCTTTATATACTGCCCCTCAGGATGATGTCCCTGCGATGCATAAGTTCCTTACCACTACTTTATTGCCTACTTTAACCGATGACCATAGATTAATATTAAATGCCCCTATTAGTAAAGATGAAATCCAGTCTACTATTAAGTCCCTTAAATTGTCAAAAGCTCCGGGGCCTGATGGATTTGGGAATGAATACTACCGCTTGCTGAATTCCACATTAACCCCTTATTTACATACTTTATACGACCACATTATTACTTCCAAAACCATTCCTGATGGCTTTAATGAGGCATGTATAACCGTTTTGCCGAAACCAGGGAAAGATCATCTCCTAGTAGAATCATATCGCCCCATATCGCTCCTGAATACGGATTTCAAAGTATTCACTAAACTTCTAGCGAACAGGTTACAGACAATTTTGTCTGATCTCATTCATCCATCACAAACCGGTTTTATGCTAGGGAGATCCATTACCTATAATATAAGAACAGCGGTGGGTGCAATTTCATATAGTAGGGCCCACAGACAGACTAAGAATATTTTAGTCAGCCTTGATGCAGACAAGGCATTTGACCGTGTCTCTTGGCGATATCTGCAGGAAATTTTAAGATTAAGAGAATTTGGCCCCATGTTTTGCTCAGCGGTTCAAATGATCTACCGTACTCCTTATTCCTCAATATGGGTTAACTCCTTATGCTCCTCTCCATTTGCAATGGGCAGAGGTACACGACAAGGCTGTCCATTATCCCCATTATTATTCAATTTAGCTCTAGATCCCCTCATTAGAACAACACAGGCGCTTCCCTCATTTAGGGGTATACAAACTGGATCAGCTGAAACTAAACTGCTTGCATTTGCGGATGACATTTTATTATTCATATCCAATCCACGAAACGCAATTCCAGATATTTTGGATGTCATTAACCTGTTTGGCAATATATCGGGATTTAAGGTTAATTTTAATAAATCAGAGGCACTCCCAATTTTTCGTACTGCCAGGAGACACTTAGGCGCTTCATTCCCCTTTAAGTGGAGTTCGGAGTTTATTACCTACCTAGGGATTAAGCTGACAGCTAATCCGGCTCACTTATATAAATTAAATTATCGTCCCCTTATAGCATCTATCGTAACTCTAGTACAATCTTGGCAGCATTTTACCTTATCCTTCTCAGGATGGTAGCCTTTCCAAAACTACTCTATTTAATACAAACACTCCCGCTTTTGCTCAATTTATCGGACATTAAGTTGTTATAGCGCACATTTAGGCGGTTTATTTGGAACTCTACATGGAAGAGTCGCATCAGCCTGTATAAATTACAACAACCACGTGCGCTGGGGGGACTTAATTTCCCGGACATCTCACTTTTTAACTTAGCTAATTTTCGCTATGCGTTAGATTGGTTGAGGGGGAAATCACATTTTGCCAATGTGACTATGGAGAGACAATTCTTTCCACACATTTCTCTCATGGCGCTCTTACATCTACCCACTGCCTCCCTACCTCCTGATGTTAAAAACTTCCCTATTCTATGGACAGTTATACAGGCATGGCGTAAAGTCCAGAAAATGAGCAAACTTGACGGCATGAATACATTATTTCAACCGTTTCTGGGGCATCCAAATTTCCTGGAAGGTAGACCTCCCAGAATCTACTCAGTGTTGGCAACTCAAGGTTGCTCATTGATAGTGGATGTGTTGGACGCTAATTATTCCATGATTCCCTACTCAGAGGCCACTCAAAGATTTCCTGCATTTGCTCATAACCAGTTTATTTATCTACAAGCCCGTAGTTTTGTCCAAAAATGTCTATCTACTATTCCTCTTGATTCTAGAGGGGCATGTTTAAATGTGTTCCTTAAAAGAGGGAGAACTACGGTTTCATCCACTAGTACTATATATAGATTCCTCAAACCATTAATTGATTGGGATTCGGTTACAACTAGGCCAATAAAATGGATCACTGACTTTCCCGATTTTGAAATAAAGACTTTATTAGAAGCCACATTAAAAATACATAAACATTCCCCAGTTAGTAGCTATACAGATATGGCATTGATGATATTTCATAGAGCATATATCACTCCACTCGTTAAACATAAGATGTCCCCCGGCAAATTATTTTTATGTTCCAAATGTAGTACACCAAACACCGACTTGTTCCATCATCTTTGGAGCTGTACAAGTATCCAGGACCTGTGGGAACAAGTGAGATTACATACTTTCACGAAATACAACATCTCCTTTTCCATTACTCCCCAATGGGCTATCTTTAATATTTTGTCAGATGAGCAGCGTAACATCAATAGACGACACAAAGCCCTCTTACATATCTGGGCGGCGGCGACGACAAGGAAGAGCATATTACATAAATGGCTTGATCCTGAGATCCCATCTATTCCTTTCATCCAATCTAAAATTACTCACTTATTTAACATGGACTGGATTCATGCGTTATCTGACAAAGACAAGATGACAAAGCGTTTTTTTGAAAAATGGTACCTATTCATGCACACCTTATCTGACTCGGTCAAGGCTAAATTGAAATCACATTTTGCTCAAACCACGTGGTACCTATATGAGGAATTACACTGACGCACCCCTTTATAGGTTTCCTCGAGTTCCTGAGGATCCCTAGGGAATTTCGTTACTTCTAAATCTGGGTACACAGGACAGGGAGGGTTTGGGAGGGTTGGGTTTATAAGGATAAGATGGGTTTATGAAAGTTTGTTATTAACTTGTAAAAATTTGTCAATTATCCTTGTTTTGATACTTGTACAACTTATGTCTTTCATATGACAGTTTCATTGCACACTGTTTATAAGTGATGTTAATTCTGTGAAAACTAATAAAAAGAAATTAAAAAGATAGATCGAGAGTTGATTATATTCGGCTTGTACAGTAATGACAATTTGATCCTGAAGGATAAAATATTTCCTTTCCTTATCTGCGCTCTTAAAGCGATCATCCCTAAGTACTGGGTACAAACAGAAACCCCTAAAATACAGGACTGGTTTTCCGATGTTTGCCAAATAAATAGATTTGAAAAATTGAAGTGGTCAATTCAAAGTATAATACTTATCTTAAAGTATGGAATAAATGGAATGACTATGCTACTTCAAATAAGATTAAAAAAATTCATGGAATAAATGACAAAATACTTCTTCCATGGATAGAAATAAAGATGCGAACGTGACAATTAGATATAAGCATTTTTTTCAAAAATTCAATTTGGTTGGTTTGCCGAATTTTCAGAAATGATTCGATTCGATCCGCATAAATTCGTGGCAAATCGCGTTAAAAAACGGCTACTTCCGGCCTGCAGATAGCCTGTGGAGTGGTGTAGAACAATGTGCCTTTCAGTAATATGCATAGGCAGTCTGCTGTGGTAGTGAAACAATACTGTGAGCCAGTATGACACGCAGATAACAGGAGTCGCTCTTAGAATCGCTGCACACTTAATGTATTTTGGCAGTTATGGGGCCAAAACTGACCAAATAACTAAAGTCTGAACTCAGCCTTACAGGTCAATGTTAGCGCCAGCTATAAAGAACCGTGCAGAGGCCCAAGATCCTACTACAGCGCCAAAGAGTGCACTCCTTTTACACCAATTCACTGATTCCACATATATTTCTTACAGAACCTGTTCTATTACACGCTTAAACAAGCAGCGCCCCCCCCCCCCCCACAGACAGTGTGGCAGTGACAGCAGCATCAGGAGACCACACAACGATAGTGTAGAGGTGGCAGTGACAGCAGCTGTAGCATCAGGAGAACACGGACTGCTACGACGACAGTGTACAAGATGCAATGACAGCAGCTGTAGCCTCAGGAGACCACAGAGTGGCACGACGATAGTGTATAGGAGGCAGTGGCAGCAGCTGTAGCATCAGGAGACCACAGAGTGGTATGACGACAGTGTAGAGGAGGCAGTGACAGCAGCTGCAGCATCAGGAGACCACATAGTGCCACGACGACAGTATATAGGAGGCAGTGGCAGTAGCTGTAGCATTATGAGGCCACACAGTGGCACAACGACAGAGTGTGGAAGTGGCAGCAGCCGTAGTAGCAGAATTATGAGGTCACACAATGGCACAATGACAGAGTGGGCAAGTGGCAGCAGCCGTAGTAGCAGAATTATTAGGTCACACAATGGCATAATGACAGTGTGGAAGTGGCAGCAGCCATAGTAGCAGAATTATGAGGTCACAGAGAGGCACAACGACAGAGTGCGGAAGGGGCAGCAGACGTAGTAGCAAAATTATGTGGTCACATAATGGCACGATGACAGAGTGTGGAAGTGGCAGCAGCCGTAGTAGCAGAATTATGAGGTCACAGAGTGGTGAAAGGACAGAGTGTGGAAGTGACAGCAGCCGTAGTAGCAAAATTATGTGGTCACACAGTGGCACAATGACAGAGTGGGCAAGTGGCAGCATCCGTAGTAGCAGAATTATGAGGTCACACAATGGCACAATGACAGAGTGTGGAAGTGGCAGCAGCTGTAGTAGCAGAATTATGAGGTCCCAGAGTGGCGCAACGACAGAGTATAGAAGTGGCAGTAGCAGTAGAATTATGAGGCCACAGAGTGGCACAACGACGGAGTGTGGAAGTGGCAGCAGCAGTAGTAGTATTATGAGGCCAGAGTGGCATGACGACAGAGATAGGAAGGGAAAAGTTCTCATCACCACTAATGTCTGTGCTCAAGGAATTGACGTAGAACAAGTATCAACCGTTGTCAAGTTTGACCCGGCTGTGACTGTATAAGTTCTGACAGACTGGTACGACAACAGTGTAGAGGAGGCAGTGGCAGAAGCAGTAGAATTTGGAGGCCACAGAGTGGCACAATAACAGAGTGTGGAAGTGGCAGAAGCCGTAGTAGCAGAATTAAGAGGTCACAGAGTTGCACAATGACAGTGTGAAAGTGGCAGCAGTAGTAGCAGAATTATAAGGCCAAAGTGGCATGACAACAGAGATGGGAAGGGAAATATTCTCATGACCACTAATGTCTGTGCCCGAGGAATTGACGTAGAAGAAGTGTTAACCGTTGTCAAGTTTGACCTGCCTGTGACTGAAGAAGGGCTGACAGAGTGGCATGACGACAGAGATAGGAAGGGAAAAGTTATCATGACCACTTATGTCTGTGTCGGAGGAATTGATGTAGACCAAGTGTCAACCGTTGTCAAGTTTGACCTGCCTGTGACTGTAGAAGGTCTGACAGAGTGGCACGACGACAGTGTAGAGGAGGCAGTAGCTGTAGCATTATGAGGCCACACAGTGGCACAATGACAGAGTGTGGAAGTGGCAGCAGTAGGATTTTGAGGCCACAGAGTGGCACAATGACAGAGTGTAGAAGTGGCAGCAGCAGTAGTAGAATTATGAGGCCAGGGTGGTACGACGACAGAGAAGGGAAAATCTCTCATCACCACTAATGTCTGTGCCAGAGGAACAAGTGGCAACCGTTGTCAAGTTTGACCTGCCTGTGACTGTAGAAGGTCTGACAGAGTGGCACGACAACAGTGTAGTGGAGGCAGTGGCAGTAGCTATAGCTTTATGGGGCCACACAGTGGCACAATGACAGTGTGGAAGTGGCAGCAGCAGTAGAATTTTGAGGCCTCAGAGTGGCACAATGACAGAGTGTGAAAGTGGCAGCAGTAGTAGTAGCAGAATTACGAGGTCACACAGTGGCACAATGACAGAGTGGCCCGACAAGATTGAAAATGTCAGTCAGTAGAATATCGGGGACACAGACAGGCCCAATGAAAAGATTGCAAATGTCAGTCAGTAAAATTTCACAGTCACAGACAGGCCCAATGAAAAGATTGCAAATGTCAGTCAGTAAAATTTCACAGTCACAGACAGGCCCAATGAAAAGATTGCAAATGTCTGTAGTGCAGAATTATGAAGTCACACAGTGGCACAATGCCAGAGTGGCCCGACAAGAATAAAAACGTCAGTCAGTAGAATTTCGCAGTCACAGACAGGCCCAATGCAAAGACTGCAAATGTCAGTAGTGCAGAATTATGAAGTCACACAGTGGCACAACGACAGAGTGGGCTGACAAGAATGAAAACGTCAGTCAGCAGAATTTCGCAGTCACAGACAGGCCCAATGCAAAGACTGCAAGTGTCAGTAGTGCAGAATTATGGAGTCACACAGTGGCACAACGACAGACTGGCCTGACAAGAATGAAAACGTCGGTCAGTAGAATTTTGCAGTCACAAACAGGCCCAATGCAAAGACTGCAAATGTCAGTGGTGCAGAATTATGAAGTCACACAGTGGCACAACGACAGAGTGGCCCGACAAGAATGAAAACGTCAGTCAGCAGAATTTCGCAGTCACAGACAGGCCCAATGCAAAGTCTGCAAATGCCAGTAGTGTAGAATTATGAAGTCACACAGTGGCACAACGACAGAGTGGCCCGACAAGAATGAAAACGTCAGTCAGTAGAATTTCGCAGTCACAGACAGGCCCAATGCAAAGATTGCAAATGTCAGTGGTGCAGAATTATGAGGCCACACTGTGGCACAACGACAGAGTGGCCCGACAAGAATGAAAACGTCAGTCAGCAGAATTTCGCAGTCACAGACAGGCCCAATGCAAAGACTGCAAATGTCAGTAGTGCAGAATTATGAAGTCACACAGTGGCACAACGACAGAGTGGCCCGACAAGAATGAAAACGTCAGTCAGTAGAATTTCGCAGTCACAGACAGGCCCAATGCAAATATTGCAAATGTCAGTGGTGCAGAATTATGAGCCCACACTGTGGCACATAGACAGAGTGTGGAAGTGTCAGCAATCACAGAGTGGCCCGACAAGATAAAAAATGTCAGTAAGTAATTTTGCAGTCACAGGCCCAGTGAGCAAATATCAGATGTCAGTAAGTATAATTTGGAGGCAACAGAATGGTACAATGACATTTTGGAGGCAGTAGTAGTAGCACCAACAGCAGCATGGGAAGACTACAGAATGGTACGACGACATTATGAGGGCAATAGTAGCTGCAACAGCAGCATGGTTAGACTACAAAATGGTACAACGACATTATGGAGGCAGTAATAGTAGCAGCAACAGCAGCATGGGCAGACTACAGAATGGTACGACGACATTATGGAGGCAGTAGTAGTAGCAGCAGCAACAGCAGCATGGGCAGACTACAGAATGGTACAACGACATTATGGAGGCAGTAGTAGTAGCAGCAACAGCAGCAGCAGCATGGGCAGACTACAGAACGGTACGACGACATTATGAAAGCAGTAGTAGCAGCAGCATGGGAAGACTACAGAATAGTACGATGACATTATGGAGGCAGTAGTAGTAGCAGCAACAGCAGCAGCATGGGCAGACTACAGAACGGTACAACGACATTATGGAGGCAGTAGTAGTAGTAGCAGCAACAGCAGCATGGGCAGACTACAGAATGGTACGACGACATTATGGAGGCAGTAGTAGTAGCAGCAGCATGGGCATACTACAGAATGGTATGGCGACATTATGGAGGCAGTAGTAGTAGCAGCAGCAGCATGGGCAGACTATAGAAAGGTACGATGACATTATGTAGGCAGTAGCAGCATCAGCAGACTATAGAGTGGCATGACGACAGTGTGGGGAGGTGGGTGGCAATAACACTACCTGCTGACGATGGTGGGTGTAAGAAGGAGCACTTGGCATCAGATGTGTGGCATCAGGCGGGTGGCAGCATCAGAATATTTGGTGAGGCAAGTAGCCAGAAGAAACAGTCAAAAAAACGGCATGAATGATCTAATCTGACGCATCAGACGTTTGTGGTTGGAAATCCTGGCTGATCCACGCCTGATTCATCTTGACAAAGGTCAGTCTCTCCACATTTTGGGTGGACAGGCGAGTTCTTCTTGGTGTAACTATGGCCCCCGCCGCACTAAACACCCACTCTGATGCCACACTACTCGCCGGGCAGGACAGCATTTTCAGAGCAAAGTCAGCCAATTGCGGCCACAAATCTAGTTTGGCTTCCCAGTAGTCCAGCGGATCTTCAATCACCGGGGGCAGGGTGCTGTCCAAGTATGCCACCACCTGCTGTTTCAGGTCATCCTCCAGGTCTAGCTGATGCTGTTGGTGAGTAGTTTCTTCACTATGCGGGTGAAGAAAGCTGCTAATCAGCAACTGTAGACTCAGGCTGCTGCTGCTGCTGACGGAGCTGGTACTGCTACTGCCATCCCTAATCCCCCCAGCAGCCATGGCAGTGGAACATGAGCGCAGAGGGCCCCCCGGTCAGACCTGCGAGAGGAAGGACGATGGTGCAGATAGGCAGCGGCCAACTGACTACATAGGATGTCTCTATAGTAGTTCAGTTTGTCCTCCCTCTCGGCGGGTGTAAAAAAGGCCCCCATTTTGGACCAGTAGCGAGGGTCTAATAGGGTGGAGAGCCAGTAGTCATCTCTCTGCCGAATGGTGACAATACGGCTGTCACTACGCAAGCAAGTGACCATGCATCGGGCCATTTGTGCAAGTGACTCAGAGGGACTCCCTGCCTCCATCTCCACTGCATACTGCCACGGTGTGTCTGGGTCCTCTGCCTCTTCTTCCTCATCACCCCGTAGCTCCACTGGCTGCTCCTCCTCTCCTGTCACCTGGGTAGAGAAACTACCCATTTCCCTAGGCATTCTATGTGCTCCTATGTCCTCCTCCTCCTCCAGTTCAGCCCCCACAGGGCTCATGTGGCCGTGAGATGTAGTCGCCACATCTCCTGTCCCCTGACCAGCCAGATTTGACAGCATCTTGTCCAGCATCCTGAGTGGAATGACATTGTTCATCCCGTAGTCCTGGCGAGTGACAAATAAAGTGGCCTCCTCAAAGGGCACGAGCAAACGGCAGGTGTCATGCATGAGCTGCCACTGGCTGACATCGAAGTTACACAGGGGAGTACCTCTGTCCGCTTGGATCACCAAGAAATCGTTTATGCCTTTCTCTGTTCGTACAGTCGGTCCAACATATGGAGGGTGGAATTCCAACAGGTGGAAACATCACATATCAGCTGTAGCTCAAGGAGGGTGTGCTTGGCGGTGTAGGAGTGGCTGAAGTGCACTTAAAGTTTCCTGGCCATTTTTAGGATGTCTTGCAGATGGGTAGAAGACTTTAGGACCTGCTTGACAACCAGATTGACCACGTGCGCCATGCAGGGCGCATGGCACAGCCCTCCTTGACGCAGCGCAGACACCATGTTCTTCCCGTTGTCTGTCACCATTGTTCCGATTTTGAGTTGTCGTGGGGAAAGCCAGGATTCGATTTCTTGATGAATGACGCAGAGCAGTTCCTCCCCTGTGTAACTCACCCAGGCAAACGAGGTGTAGAACTGCGTGACACTGCCATGCCCTGCACATGTGGTATGCTGGTGGGGCACTGTGAATTGTCCCTGCAGTGGAGGTTGAGGACACGCTACAAAGGGCTGTAATTCTCCCACTTCAGCACCGAACGAATAATATGTTTTTTTGGCAACACTAATAGCTGCTAGAACACTTTACTATATAGAACTTTGGAGCTGTACGCCTACTAAAACTTTTTTTTAACAATAAAACGCGCTACAAAGGGCTGCCATTTTCCCATTTCACCACAGATAATAAGCTCCAACACTAAAACCACAAAAAAGTGCTGTACTAAATGTAACTACAGCGTACAAGGGTTAACAAAACCCCAATAACCAGAATTACAGAGGCAACATGAGCATGAACCTGACATGAGCAGCTGTAGCATGGCAATTTTGAATCCCAGTCTAGTCACTGAAACCAAGGTGTAACACGATTTTTCCTATTACCCTGTGGTTGCACTTCTTTTCATATCTCACACTGTAAGCTCAACAACAATCCGATGTGTGATAACTAGCACCCGGACCAGGTACTGCAGGAACCCACGTAATCAAAGATCAATAAATGTCGGGTATACTCATAAAACATAACCTTTACTAGGTACTTTCTAAAAAATAGCAACCCACAAACAAGTATATAAACAACAAAGATTGGTGCACAATACAACACCAGTGCAATATGAATAAAATTGCGTCTTACCAAGTCACGGTCGAAAGCATGATAGATGCATGTAGTCAATCAATACAAAAAGAGCCCTCAGTCTAGGGGTACTGGGTCTCTGCCCCTGTATGGCCCTCAGCTTAATAAATAAGCCAACCCACAGGGGTAGGATATAACACCCCATCATTCCCCCTGGGGTTGTGGCTCTTTCCTGGTGGTAGTTAGGTGCCTTTGTTGGTGAATAGTTGTCAGGGTGCAAGGCACACAGGCTGATGCCATGAGTAGAAGATGGATGAAGTCATTAACCAGACCTGTTGGTTGTAATGCATAAAATATTTATTCACTGAACTGATGATAGGAAGTGTGATGTGCCGCCCCCCCAGGGCTGATCATGTCCAAGGTCTATAGGAATGCCCAGTGGTGTTGTGCGGCCCTTAATAGGCTCTGTGTGTGTCACAGCGCTCCTACCTGGATACCATCGCTCCCCAGGGTTAGGCTCCGAAGCAATAAAGGGGATAAGTAATGGTGGAGAATAAGTTGAGTCCATACTCTTATAAAGTTCAACAGCTTTACTTGAGTAAACTTGCATCCAGGCAATATTCAGGCTTTCTCTTGGTTCCAACAAGCTTTGACATACCGTAAATTGGCAGACACACTTGATAACTCTGCTTTCTCTCGTTGCTGTGCTAAACTCGGCTTGGGTCTGGTTACTGGACTCTCGGTCAATTCTGGTATCCCTGGATTGGGGTGCCTTTGGCTGTTGTCCCCCTCCTGACACTCAGTAAGTAAATTAGCAAGGAGTCAGAGGGCTCTATGAGCTACTTCCTTTTTGAGAGAGTCCTGCAGTAGCCAGAGAACATTGTCCCCTTGCTGCTGCATCTTTGAGGAGGAGTACAAAAAGCAGCAAACGGTATGATTCCTTTGGTGCTTTGTTCCTTTGTAGCCGTATACAGTTAGCATTAATGATGCAGTTGGTAGTACTTCCTGAGTCACTTTCTCTAAAGGACACTCTGCAGTCTCTTCAGAGTAACCACAGACATGCAATTATGTTATTATTAACTCCTTCTGAAATTCTTGAGTGGTGCAGATCCTAGACACGGATGGCCAGTCTGTTTCAAAGTTTAGTAGGTGCCAAAGTCAATAGTCGTTCCCACAGCAGTAAACTCTCTTATGCCATTATTGACTGAATATCTGATGTTATGTTGATGGTCTGGACCTTTCTATTGTCTCTTTCCTTCAGGGGTACTCTGGTAGTAAAGTTGCTTCTTTGGAAAAGAGGCTAGTTTTGCACGAACGTTGTGTTTTGCGGTCCGCAAATTGCGGATCCGCAAAAAAAACGGATGGCGTCCGTATGGCATCCGTTTTTTTTGCGGATCCATTGTAACAATGCCTATCCTTGTCCGCAAAACGGACAAGAATAGGACATGTTCTATTTTTTTTTGCGGGGCTATGGAACGGGCAAACGGATGCGGACAGCACACAGTATGTTCGCAGTATTTTTTGTGGGCCCATAGAAATGAATGGGTCTGCATTTTTCATGTGAAAAATGCGGATCGGAGCCCGCAAAAAATACTGTCGTGTAAAAGAGGCCTAAGCCATTAGAATTATCTTTACGTTCACTGCCTTAAAACACTGCTTTCCTGGTAGCAATAACTACTGCGAGAAGGGTCAGCGAAATACAGGCCCTAAAAATCACTGAACCTTTCCTCAGGATATTTCCTGACAGATGTTTATTCAGGATGGATACCTCTTTTTTACCCAAAGTAGTCTCCTCTTTTCATAGACAAGAAGAAATGGTCTTACCATCTTTCTGTGAAAACCCAAGTTCGGAAAAAGAAGAAAAATTTCACAGTCTAGATGTTAGGAGGGCTGTCCTTTTACCTTGAGGCTACAAAGAAGTTCAGGAAATCTGATTTTCTGTTTATACAGTATGGGGGAAACAACAAGGGGCTTAAGATATCCAAGAGTTCCCTAGCTAGGTGGGTCAGAACAGCGATATCTGAAGCTTATGAAGTATTGCATTAGGTTCCACCTAAAATAATTAGGGCCCATTCAACACGTTCCGTTTCCACTTCCTGGGCAGAAAGAGCTGATGCATCAATTAAACAAATTTGCAAAGCCACAACATGGTCTAGTCCCCATACGTTTATTAAACATTATAGAGTCGACATCAATACTGGTCAGGATGTAGAATTTGGCAGGAAGGTTCTGCAGGCTATTGCCCCACCCTAGTTGAGTTCTCTGGTATATCTCATGGTAATGCCGTTGTGAAAATGAAAGGGAAAAACTGAACTACTTTCCTTTTCATGAATCCTCCACAACGGCATGGGATATTCCCACCCAAAAAAAAAAAAAAAATGTATATAGATATACAGTATGTTTGAGTTTTGAATGTTTAAAAAAGACTCTCTAGGCTGTCGGTCCCTACCTGGTCAGAGGCGGATCCTCTCTCATGGTAATGCCGTTGTGGAGGATTCATGAAAAGGAAATTACCGAAAGTAATTCAGCTTTTTCAAGGTTTTTCTTTTTCTATTCAGTATTCAGATGCAAGAAAAACTATACAAGTGTGATATCGTTGTAATCATACTGACCCGGAGAGTGAAGGTAACTGGTCAATTTTAACACATAGGAAACACTGTAAAAAAATCCCATAACACTGAATTTTTTTCCTGTTCTACCCCATTTGGAATTTTTTTTTCCAGCTCCCCACTACATTATATGCAATATTAGATAATGCCATTAGAAAGTACAAAAAAATCCCTAATAAGGCTATGTGAACGTAAAAATAAAAAAAGTTACGGCTATGGGAAGGCAGGGAGTGCAAAAAAAAAATTCAAAAATGGAAAATCAGATGGTCCTCTAAGGCAGTGGTCCCCAACCACCGGTCCACGACCCAGGACCGGGCCCTGAATGGATGTTTGCCGGGCTGCGACAATCAGGGCCCTGGTCACAAGGGGAGGGCGGCATGGGACAGGGAGATGAGTGCTTCCATTGTGGAAGCCCTCATCTCCATATTCATCTGTATCGCCGTCCTCAGGACAGCGATACAGGTGCCTGTGATGCGGGGGAGGGAGAGGCGTCTCCCTTCCCCGTTCTTCTGATAGTCATCGCACCGTCTGAGCACTACAGCGCAGGACACAGGCTGGAAGAGGCCTGCATCACATCACTGCCAGCCTGTTGGAGGTAAGTATATGTGTTTATTTATTTATTTATTTTGGTACAATACAGGAGAGGAGTGCTGTGGGGGCACTTCTTACTGGCACATGATTGGGGGGCATCTATGGGGGCACTTCTTATTGGTACATTATTGAGGGTCACTGTGGGGGCATCTATGGGGGCACTTCTTACTGGTACATTATTGGGGGCACTTTTTACTGGCACATTATTGGGGGGCAATATGGGGGCATCTACTGAGGTCACAAAGAAGGGGTATTTTATATGGGGGGGCTCTGTATAGAGGCATTTTATGTTATATTTAGATATTTTAATATGCACCATGTGTTTTGTTATGTGCTTGAATTAGTCAGCGCTGACCAATAATCCAAACCCAGCACACACACCCCAACCCCCCCTTCTCCCCGGGAAAATTGTCTTGCAAGAAACCAGTCCTTGGTGCAAAAAAGGTTGGGGACCACTGCTCTAAGGGACATGAGGCATAGAAATATGCGCTGAAACAACAAATAACAACATTTAACTTGGCAATATTAAATTGACTCTTTTAGCAATAATCAACCCTTTGCAGTAGTCCTACTATACCGGTACATTTTAAGACTTGTCACCAGAAGTTCTGTACAACTGGACAAGTCCGCCAGATATTCAATTATCGCTGGTTCATGGTATCCAAGAAAACAAGTTTTGGAAACTTTTGGTATGCTGGCCCAATCTGTAATGGGTTCACACTCTGCTCCTGCTGCACCAATTAGCTGCTTTCGTTAAAGGAGTTGCATTCTTTAACCCCTTCGCGACCAGCGCCGTACATGTACGGCGCTGGGGCGATGCGGGCACATGGCGCCCGCTCGCAGGTGCGGCGGGCGTCATGGCCGGCAAGTCTCTGCTGTTTCTAACAGCAGAGACTTGCCGCTACTTACCGCCATCGGCGGCGTCTTCCGGGGTGACTAGATGCCGTGATCACACGTGATCACGGCATCTAGTTGCGTCTAAACCCGGAAGCGTTCGCTTCCGGGTGGTGTACAGACACCCCGTGTGGCCAATCGGGGTGTCTGTACACCATATGAAAACTGTAATCCTCGCTGGTGAGGATTACAGTTTTCAAAGTGCAATTCTTATTCTGGCCACTAGATGGCAGGCCAGGATAAGAAATGAGCAATTGATGGATTTCTGAGTCTATAAAACCCAGAATTGCTCATAAAGAAAAAAAAAAAGCCACAATTTATAAGCCCATATTTGAGCTTTCTAATAGTAAAAAAAAAATAAAAAAAAAAATGTTAAAAAATATATAAAAAATAAAAAAGATGTAAAAGTTCAAATCACCCCCCTTTCCGTATAAGTAAAAAATAAATACCTAAATAACAATAAATATAGACATCATGTATCACCGTGACCGAAAACGCCCGTACTTTTAAAATATAAAAAAAAAAATTCCAATACGGCGAATTGTGTGGCGGAAAAAAGCGTCCAAATGGCGATTTGCCGTTTTTTGTCGCTTTTTTTTTTCTAAAAAAAATTAAATAAAAAGTGATCAAAAAGTCATACACACCCCAGAATGGTATCAATAAAAACTTCAGATCGTCCCGCAAAAAATGAGCCCCCATACAGCTCTGTACACATAAATACCAAAAAGTTATAGGGGTCAAAATTTGACAAGGAAAAAAAAAAAAAAAAAAGGGCAACTTTCTAATTATTTTATCACTATGAAAACGCAGGAAAAACTATACATATTAGGTATTGCCGGATTCGTACTGACCAGTAGAATGAAAGTAACGGATCAGTTTTAATGCACATCGAACGCTGTAAATAAGAAACCCGTAGAACTGTAGCGGAATAGCGTTTTCTTTGCAATTTCACCCGGTTTGGATTTTTTTCCCGCTTCCCACTACACCGTATGCAATATTAAATGGTGGCGTTGGAAAGTACAACTTGTCCCGCAAAAAACAAGCCCTCATACAGCTATGTGAACAGAAAAATAAAAGAGTTATGGCTGTTTGAAGGCAGGGGGCGCAAAACGAAAATGCAGAACCGAAAAAAGCTCCGGGCGCGAAGGGGTTAAAACAGTTAAAAGAATACTCTTTTCCTGCCCTGTTTCTTACAGTGCTATGCTAGGTCCTCCCCACAACTGCCTCTTTGTGATTGACAGTGTAGATACAATTTAACCCCTTGGCTCTTAACCACTTTAAAGATGGCGTCTTCTCGCACATGTAGTGTCCACCACTCCCACCGGGTTTCTGCTGTTTAAAACGATGGCAGCCACTGTGCTTGTAAGCGGGTGTCATATTTAAAGACACAACTTCTGCCATAAAATTATGGCTGGGAAAGGGTTAAGTATGTAGTATCTAGTAAGTCTAAGACGTTCTTAGCAGATTATTGCTCTTTATTTTACTACAGCAGTCATTCTTGGATAAGCAAGTCCCATGTTGATAAACCAGAGGGGCATGAATTAAAAAATTCAAGGTATTTTTATGAACAGTGAAATACAGTTTGAAAGACCTTCAGGATGTACCACATGCAATTTTGCAGGAACATTAGTTTTTTCAGACATTATAATGATTTTCATGTATTACATCTTCCCCATGTTTTTTTTTCAGTTCAGATTCTCCTAACCCATTTCATTATGTAAATAAATCACTCTGGTTTGGCTTGGTCACATTACCATCCTGGTAACTTTCTGTTCATGTATCCAACCAAACCCATGATGCACTTCTCCTTTCTGCCACAGCTTCAGCGTCACCCCAAACAACACCCAGCTAGTTACATAAATAGTCCCCTATCACTGCCCCTGTAGCTGCTTTGAAATGACCAAGGACATAACTCTCCATGGACATGGTCATGTGACCACAGCCCGAAACAGAAAATAGGTGCAATAAAGGTAAAATAAATATATTATAAAATTACAGATACTTTCATAAATAATTATTTTAAAGGATTTTAATGCAAACTGGAAAACCCATTCAAGTGAAGTCAGTGAAACCTGATAGCTGCCTTTGTAGACCACCTTGCAATAGTATATAAATGGTCTACATGTTAATACAATATAATATAGATATAATATCTGATTCTTTTCCCAGCAGGGTTGTAGAGGCAAATCCTTTCAAACAGAAGTAGTAGATACCTGTCGCTCGGCTATGGGAATCTAAGAAAGAGAAAGACTTGAGAGAGACTAAACAGTTCCTCTGATAGAGAAGCATGAGAAGATTGAAACTCAACTAATAATATCAATTCACCAGCAGAAGGCTCCATGTTGAAGCCCAGGTGACAACATATGATTATTGAAAATGGACAAGCCCCAAAGGGCATGTTTGCATACTATATTAAAAACAGGGTGATCTCCAGACGTCATGTAGGAAGGAACATTCTGTACGTTGAGGCAGTGTGCCAGTTACCCTACAGGGGAGTCAAAATTAACATTATATTGTCACGACACTGTTACATGAAACAGAAAATTCTGTACATTTTTTTAGTTAGCATTGTATCTGAATTATGTAACTATTCAACTTGCAAAAAACCTAAATATCTATGTAAATTAGCAAAAGTCACTATAGTTATTTTCAATTTCCTTGTATTTTGCTTATAGTAAGCTGGAAGAAGCGACATACATTATGCAAACTACAGGGCATATTAGGCACAACAGAAACAATTTATTTAGTGTTCTTATACTATTCTCATTTTCTTTTTTAACAATCTAGCTAGTATTAGGTCTCGTCCACATTTTTTATGACACATCAGTGAAAAAAGCGTATTTGTTTCATCCGTGAAGATGTCCGTGAAGGATCCATGGTTGGTCCGTGTGTCCGTTTTTACCATCCGTGTTTCATCTGTAATTCACTGACGTCCCTCAGCTGAAAATTAATTTCCAAAGAATCTACTATCAGTCTTCAGTGAAAAACGGACAGACCACGGATGCAATCTGTGATTTTCACGGACCCATAGACTTTTATGGTTGTGCATGGTCCGCATCACGGATCAAAATAGTGCATGTCTCCGTGCCCATACATGCTGCGATGCTCCACTGAGGGTTGTCCTTTTTCAGATGTTGGCCCCTTTATATTTATGTACCTGTTTCTTCAGGTTCTTCCCGTTAGTATTTTAAAGGCTATGGACACCTTTGTGCAATAAAAATCAATAACCCCATATCTTACCATAATGCAGCACATGATAAAATTGCACTTGTTAGTTTTCTGGTATCAGCTTTGCTTCACATGCATTCAGAAATGCTCTGATATGAGTTTTGCTGCCTGCTGTCTTCTCCTGAGAAGCTCTGTGGGCGTTCCTGTTGATTTCACATGCACCAGCATAGCTCCACAGCCCCGCCCCCACATCCTGTTACACAGCACAGCTAGTAGCGTCTAACACACAGTATAAGCAAGCTTGCAAGTAACTTGGTAGTGAGATTTCATTCCAACCCACAACATGGTGAGTCTTACAGTATACTGCAGCCTGTAATCAGAAGATCTAGTTCTCTCTTTCCTTTCTGTAGAAAGTCCATTACATGTAGACACAATAGATATTTCTGCTGATAACGTTAGTGCAGATATCTACAGTCAGAACCGCAGTGTTATAAGCAGGATATATATATCTCATTACTGACAGCTCTCACTACATGCGCTCTCTTCAGAACACAGTATTCTGTGTGCAGTCTCTTCTGAGTACAGTATGTGTGTGCAGTCTCTTCTGAGTACAGTATATGTGCAGTCCGCACAGTGAGCGGTCACTTCTTCCACACAGATTAGTATAGTGACGACACACGATGCTATGTACACATAGAAGTACACGGGAGGGAGATTTATCAAAACTGGTGTAAAGTAGAACTGGCTTAGTTGCCGATAGCAACCAATCATATTCCTCCTTTCATTTTCCAATGAAGCTGTGAAAAATGAAAGGTGAAATCTGATTGGTTGCTATAAGCAACTAAGCCAGTTCTACTTTACACCATTTTGATAAATGACTATATATATAAAGAAAAAAATGACAGCGCTCTCTATTCACCCCTGTGGTCGCAATGTTTTCAACTTATTCACAGAATCTTTTTTCAAGCTATGAGTTGAAACGTTGCGATTAGTGTTTCAAGTTTGGCGCACAAGGTTCAGGTTATCTAAGAATTCCGTAATGGACTCTGCTACCATGGACCAAAGGGGTCCATTCACACGTCTGCAACTGTTTTGCAGTCCGCAAATTGCGGATCCGCAAAACGCAGACACCGGCCATGTGCGTTCCGCATTTTGCGGTCCGCACATGGCTGGCACTATAGAAATGCCTATTCTTGTCTGTGGCTGCGGACAAGAATAGGACATAGTAACATAGTTCTATTTTTTTCTGGGGCCGGGGAACGGAAGTGCGGATGCGGACAGTACATGGTGTGCTATACGCATCTTTTGCTGCCCCATTGAAAATTGCGGAACGGATGCGGACCCATTATGCAGAAATTTGAATGGACCCTTAGTTATGATCCGTGGTAGCGGAATCCATAACGGAATTCCTACATAACCTGAACCTTGTACGCCAAACTTGAAACACAAGTTCGCTCATCCCTAGTTGCGACCACAGGGGTGAATAAAGTGTTTTTCTTTTCACTCATTTTTTGTGAGAGAGCTGCCATTTTTTAAATTCTTATATTGTCCTGGATTTGTTGCCGGATTCATTGGTCTGCACCTCCATATTTATATTTGGCCTGATGTGTGCCATTGTGTGCCAAAAAATCATGTTTTTGTGTCCCCATTTTCTGAAAGCTATATTTTTTGGGCGATTGTCGTATGTAGGGTCTCATTTTTTGCGGGATGAGATGACGGTTTTATTGGTACCATTTTGGGGCACAAATGACTTTGTGATCGCTCGGTATTACACTTTTTGTGATGTAAGGTGATAAAAAATGTATTTTTTTGGCACATTTTTTATTTTATTCTTTTACAGCATTCACCAGATAGGTTGGATCACATGATATTTTTATAGAGCAGGTTGTTACGGATGCTTCGATACCTAATATGTGAATTTTTTAAATTTTATTTTACACAATAAAAGCATTTTTGGGGAAAAGAAATCAAGTTTTTGTGTCTCCATTTTCTGAAAGCTATATTTTTTTTTATTTTTTGGGCGCCTGTCTTAAGTAGGGTCTCACTTTTTGCAGGATGAGATGGCGGTTTTATTGGTACCATTTGTGGGCACATATGAATTTTTGATTGCTTGGTATTACACTTTTTGTGATGTTAGGGGATAAGAAATGGCTTTTTTGGCACATTATTTTATATTTTTACGGCATTTACCAGACGGGTAATGTGATATTTTTATATTGCAGGTTGTTACAGACGCGGCGATACCTAATATGTCTGGGTTTTTTTAGAATATATTTTGGTTTTACACAATAAGAGCATTTTTTAAACAAAAAAATCATGTCATGACGAGTTAGCTAATGAGATATTTTTATAGAGCAGATCGTTAGGAATGTGGCAACACCTAACATGTTTATTGTTTTTATTTTTTACATTTGTAGGAATTTTTTTTAACTTTTTTTTTACTTTACTTTATTTTTTTTTTTTTTTTACTTTTTTCACTTTATTTTTTTGTTTACTTTTTGACTTTTTTTTACACTTTTTGACCCAGACCCACTTGGTTCTTGCAGATCCAGTGGGTCTGGGGTCTCTACAATACACTGCAGTACACTGTATAGTGTACTGCAGTGTATTTGCATGTACACTTAGCCTGATCAGACTCCTGCCTTTAGCAGGAGCCTGATCAGGCCTAGATATACCACGGCAAGCCGGACGCCTGTGAAGGCGTCCGGTTGCCATGGTAAACATCGGGACGCTGCCACAGCGCAGCGGCCTGATGGGAGAGGGAGGGAGCGCCCTCCCTCAGTTTACCCTTCAAGCATCAGGCCACTGCCAGAGTAGAGCAGCGGCCCGATGCTTAGCCCCTGCATACAGCGGACCCTATGGACCACAGCATGGAAGGGGTTAAACGGCCGATATCGGTGCCGATGTCGGCCATTTCATGCAGAGCGTAAGCTGTTTGTTACAGCTAACACTCTTCCCCGCTGCCACTCTGCAAATCTTGACTTGGGGAAGGGGGCGAGGTTGGGGTTGCTCTCCCCACAGTCCCGGCTTCGGTGGGGGAAGGGGGGAGTGTCGCGCCGGCCATCCTGAACTGGGGGCGGGTGGGGGTTACTTCTGCCACCTCTCAGAAGGGGATGGGGGGGTTAACCCTTCAAGCATCAGGCCGCTGCCACTGCAGAGCAGCGCCCCGATGGTTAGCCCCTTCCACACAGCGGTGCCTAAGGACCGTGGCATGGAAGGGGTTATACTGCAGTTTGAAGCAGAGTGTCGGCTTATGTTAGAGCTGACACTCTGCTCACCACTTGGCCATCCTGAACTGACGGGGGGGCGGCTGGGGGCTGATTCCGCTACAGGTAAAGAAGGGAGAGGGAGACGCATCAGATGACGGATTCCCTGTAAACTCACTGAAAACAGCCTGCTGTGCATAGGAAGCACAGCAGGCTGTAGAACAAAAACGAAAAAAGATAGCTAAAGAGAACCAACTGGAGAAATCATTTTCTCCATAAAATAAATAATTAGTGTAAAAAAATGTTGTTTTACAAAGTTGTCCATATCCTTTAAAGCATATCAATAAAGAATTTTTTGTAGCATCCTTATTAGGCAGTGATTGATCATGTGCCATACACATGCACATCACCGCTGAGGCCTATAAACATACACTTTGAAGAGGCCTGGACTGGCAACACAGATACCAGAGCAGGACGAAGAGGTGACTATAAAATCATTTTTCATTTTACAATATTTAATTGGCATGGGACAGACTTGTAATGAATGTGGGCAACCCATTTAAACAGGTTGTCTGACAACTAAAAAAAATTTTCTGAGGGGTGTAAATGGAAAATAATACATGAACTAGTATACTTTAATTTTCTTATCTTCATATCAGTTCCTGCTTTTGCTGTAATTGATAATGTATCAACACAGGGTCCAGTGGCAGCTTCCTCCCCTTCTCTGTGTCATTGAATTTGTGAAGGGAGCTGGTTGTCTGTTTCAGTTTATTAGCTAAGATTGAGTGTGCTGGTTTAAAAGAGTTTTCCAAAAAATTTTAACTGATGGTCTATCCTCTGGATAGGTTATTGGTATCTAATTGGTGTGGGCATTGTCGGACTATGGTTCCTAGGGCTCACCAGTAAAATTCATTTTGGGGGCTCACTGTATGGATACGTTCAAATATTACCTGCTCACACAGCAGCAAGATGCTATCAAATGATTGAATACGGGGGTCCCTGCAGCAACTTTGAGAAGGTAGGTCCTGGGGAAAAGAAAACACTGGCTAGCTTTCCTCTATACCTAGAAGTTATCTCAGCTATCTAATCAATATCAAGTTTCTTATATGAACATAGGCTGATTGAGGTGCTGTACATTGAATATATGTATGTAGTGCGGTGAGTCTACTGTGTTATGTGCCACATGTGCAGGGGGTGGGAGAGTAAGGGTCCACCTTGCTCAGAGACCCAATGGGGGATTCACCTGTACCCCTGTGTGCCAGTCTGAGCCTGGGTGTGGGTCTGACACCAAGGTCCCCTACCAATCAGCTGCTACCAGCACTTGCAGCTTAGCCTAGGCCATGTGGTGTCACGTTCATTGGTCCCATAGCCAAGGTGCAGGTTAGCCCTATTGAAGCAAATGTACATTGTACAGTAGTATTGCAGTTCAGCTGCAGAGCTGAGAGAAGGTCGTGGTGCTACTGCGAGCACCGCTGCCTTCTCAAACATCTGATCGTCGGGAGCCCCAGGTGTCGGACCCCCATCCACCAGATACTGATGACCAACGTCAGAGGAGAGATGAACAAACCTTTTAAGATTCAGTTTGGTTCAGGGGAGACATCACTGGATCTAAGAGGTTTGTGGTGCTGTGGTCCTGTCAGGGGAGTAGCTAAATGCTCAAGGGCCCTGGTGCAAGAGTTTAGCTTGCCCCCCCCCCCCCCCTTCCCTCAGCTCTTTGTGGTCAGGGGCAGGGAAACACCTAGCCTTTCTGCTGCCTGAGGCAAAAATGGAAATGGCGTAAACCCCCCCCCCCCCCCCATACCAAATTCTCAACCTAACCCCTTCCTTCAAACCCTACTGTTAAAGAGGCTCTGTCACCATGTTGTAACCTATGTATATTAATACATAAGTTAATAGGCACAGTTTTCCGATGAATCCACATACCTGTATTGCAGAGTAGAACGCAGCAGTTGTGGAGAAATCTTAACTTTAAAAATTATGCTATTGAGCCTTCAGAGCACCGGGTGGGGGAGCTCTTTCCTTCCGAGCACTGCTTCTTCATCGCCCTCCCGGCTCCGAGGCTCGCCCCCCTGCCTAAGTGCACGCCCCTTTATCAATTGACTGACAGCGCTGAAATCCCGCTCCTGCGCATTGTATCCGGGCCTGGCGCATGTGCAATAGCATTCATCTGCTTACGCGCCGTCACTTCCCTGAACGGCGCGTGAGCAGATGAATGGAAGGGCTTGCAGTGTTCAGCACTGCAAGCGCTATTGCGCATGCGCCAGGCCGGGATACAATGCGCAGGCGCGGGATTTCAGCGCTAGATCGAATGGTCTAGCGCTGTCAGTCAATTGATAAAGGGGCGTGCACTTAGGCAGGGGGGCGAGCCTCGGAGCCGGGAGGGCGGTGAAGAAGCAGTGCTCGGAAGGAAAGAGCCCGCCACCCGGTGCTCCGAAGGCTCATTAGCATAATTTTTAAAGTTAAGATTTCTCCACAACCGCTGTGTTCTACTCTGCAATACAGGTATGTGGATTCATCGGAAAACTGCGCCTATTAACCTATGTATTAATATACATAGGTTACAACATGGTGACAGAGCCTCTTTAAATGGGGTTATCCAACATCTAAAACATGACCCCTCAATGCCCAGGCCCCTGAAATGGATTATACTTACCCCGCTCCCCAGCACCCAGATTGCTCCTGATCCCCGCACCGCTGCCACTGCATCTCCCCGTCACGTCGATCAAAATATCCCCTATACACACACACAGCACTATACAGAGGACACCCTATACACACACACTGCACTATACAGAGGACACCCTATACACGCACACTGCACTATATAGATGACACCCTATACACACAACCCCCCTGCACTATATAGATGACACCCTATATACACACACAGCACTATATAGATGACACCCTAGACACACACACTGCACTATATAGATGACACCCTATATATACACACGCACACACTGCACTATATAGATGACACCCTATATACTGACACAGTGCACTATACAGAGAACACTCTATACACACACACCACACTATATAGATGACCCCTATACACACATCATACACTGTATAGATAACCCCGTACACACATCACACACTGTATAGATGACCCCGTACACACATCACACACTGTATAGATGACCCCATACACATATCACACACTGTATAGATGACCCCATACACACATCACACACTGTATAGATAACCCCTATACACACACATAGATGAAACTTACCCTCTCCACACGGAGTTCAGTCCTCCTCCTGTGCCCTGCTTGTCTGAAGGACCTTGATCAGGTGACTGACATCACTAAAGGTCCTACATGTTTCTTCTGTAAACCCTATGTAGAGCCTGTAGCCCCACTCTCCAGTCCTTGGCTTACTGCTGGCTCTGGAGGAGTGGCATCCGGTGAAGGAGAAGAAACTGCACAGGCACAGCCCTGAGCGCAGCCTGGAGGAGACCAAAGAGGAGGGGTGAGTACAGTGCAGGCTGATGAGCGCTTCCAATATGAAAGCGCTCACTAGTGTTCATTTTATAAGATGCACTGCATCTTATAAAACGAAAAATAGGTAATTAGCAGAGTACTTCTGGAAGGGGGGCCCACCTATGTATGTCTTTTAAGCTAGGGCTACATGACAACACTGGTCCCATGACAGCTGTTGTGGCCAGGATTGGAGAGTAGCAATGATCCCATAGAAATTAATGAGATTACCATGCCATTTGCAAGAAATCCAGCAGTTGGATTTCTTGCAACTCGCACAGCAATCCGATTCATTTCTATGAGATCACGGCAACTCTACAATCCCAGCCGCTATAGCTGTCCCGTGACCAGTGTCACTGTGTAGTCATAGCCTAACAGTAGGGCTGGAGGGAAGGGGTTAGGTTGAGTATTTGGCATTAGGGGGTGCAATTTAAATTTTTGCCTCAGCAGCAGAAAGCCTAGGTGCACCACTGCCCAGGGACGTAGCTAAAGGCTCATGGGCCCTGGGGCAAGAGTTCAGTTTGACACCCCTTCCCTCAGTGCTTTGTGGCCAGGGAAAGGGAAGCACATAGCCTTTGTGCTGCCTGAGGCAAAAATTAAATGGCACCCCTCATGCCAAATTTTTGACCTAACCCGTTTCCTCCAGCCAGAAGTGTAACTTAACAGGCATGCACTATAGTACCGGTGTCTTATTATGCGGCACAAGGGTCTGCACCCCCCTATAGCTACACCCCTACCCCTTGCCACAAAGCACAGAGGGAAGGGGGGCTCAAACTGATCTCTTGCACTATGGCCAGAGGCGTAGCTAGAGGTTCAGCACAGAGGGGGGGCGAAACATACTTGAGTGGGCCCCCCACTAAGTGGCTTCCCAAACGCACGTTTCCAACTTCACAGGCACATACTACTAGTTGTGGTTATAATATTGTATTAAAAAGATGACTGTATAAACTGCTAGATCATCTATGCTGTTAAGTACAGTACAATAGACTTTCTACATACCATATATATATATTTTTTTTAAATCTGCTTAAACCTTTGTTAGTGAAGTTAGGACACAAATTAGAACATAATGAACATAATGGGGCAAAGATGTAATACTCAGACTTTACTCAATAATCCAATCCTGATTAAACCATATCCAAGTGAGTCCACACCACCTTTCCTCTCACTGTGTGGATTATTTGCTAATTCTATAATCTCTCATTATTTGGCAAACTTCATAAGCATTAAGTATATTATCAATGTAAATATGTTTGGCTTCACCAATGTTGGAATGGTGAACACAGCACTCATTAGGGACCATCAAATCTGGGATCCAAACTTTTCCTTTATATGAACTAGGTACTAGTCTTTGAGTCCAGATCTGAAAAGGAATTACACACATGTTTACGTTCAACAGTCAGAGCTGACCTGTAAGGGCTCCTACCACTTTAGGAAAGACAAAAAGTGTTTTTTTTTAGGAAAGTCAAAAGGCTTGTTCTACATCCAGTATTTCTCTACTTGCTACCTCAGCCAGTATCTTCTTTTACTCTTGCTTTTACTACAGACCAGGTGTTTCCTGAAAAATAGATCAACATAGACAAGGACATATTCATGCTGCCCCACCTTTGGAAACTTAATGCAGTCCATCTGCAATCTCTGAAATAGGCAAGATGGCCTAGGTATATGCCTTTCTGGAACTCTCAAAGTTCTTCCAACATTATTACAGGCCCACATGTAACCTTGGACAATCCTGGTGGCAGCGCTGCTGGACCCCTGGAATTCCCACCATCTCTCCTCCTGACACATACTTCAACCCATGTGCTGAATTCATCATCAACGGGCAGAGTGCACTTGAGAAGGCACCATTTTACCTACCCTCCAGAGCTTGTTATCACTCCTTGCTCTTACTTTAGAGGTCTTCTGGGCCTGGGTTGGCCGAGTCACGTAAACCTTAGGTTGGCTTCAGGTATTGGCTGGAGGTCTGCAGTTATAGCAGTTTAATCTCCCAACTTGTTGTCTTTTTTCTTTTTTCTTCTTCTGGACAGCATCAGGGCATAAAACAACTCTCACACACTCAGCACTCTTCATGGGTTTCCCATGGATCCAACAAAACCTCTGCTCCCCCAGATCAGACCATAATCATGGAAGATACCAAAGGCATATATGAAATCTATATGAATATTAGTTATCTGACCACAACCATCTTACCAGCCTCAGTGAGTGCCTTCAGCTCTACCTCCTGTACTCACATTACAGAAGGGAGTGGTATTTAGGTGACAACATCAGTTTAGGCACTGACAGCATATCCTGTCTTTTGTGTGATCCATCTATACCATCTATGAGAGAAAACTCAATATTTGACAAAGTCATCATAAACAAATCAGATCTGAATGTACTTGCTCCGTAGTTCATATGACATCTAAACCTTTATGTAGTCTGGTAACTCAACCTCTTATCAAAATGCAGAAATTCTTCTGTAAACTCAAGATGCTCAAAGTGTTGTATCTCCTCCAGAACTCCCTGTTCATAGCCCACGTGACTGTTATAAACTGTTATAAAACAATTCTCTTAATACTTTTCAAATGCTGTTACTTTTTTTTTTCAAACAAATCAAATGCTCCCATCATGTTCAGAAAATAAAACAAAATAATCAGAAAATAAAACCCGATCGGAAAACCTTATCTATCATCTAGTTTTCATTGACAGATGAAATACTTGGTGACACAGTTACAGTTACTTCAGACATTTCATTTGATTTTACCACATATTATACTTATTTGATGATTTTGCTTACAGACCTCTTATAAACACACTTGTCTGAATACCACATATTAATAACGTTTTTAAAACAAACCAATCTTATTGTCTTATTTTTCCCACTTGCACGCTTATGCGACTTGTTAAAATTAAATGAACCAATTTCATTTTTTTTTCTTTCTCTCCAACTCTAGTGACATATCACACTATCCGTGTTTAGGGAGGAACACAAGAGGCTGTCTCTGTATAATATAATTCTACGTCACTCACCACACCCTCTGTCGTTTGGCAAAATGTAACTTCTCCTTTTTTGATCATTTCTAGCTAGATGTGTAACATGAAACATATAATGATTACGAACAAAGACAGACACGGGCCCATCACACACTTCACACACAAACAAATACAGTATGCATTGGAGCTCCAATAAAAACTCAAAAAAATATATGCATGACTCCATGAAAAGTTTTCAGCACAGAATCAATGAAAATGATATTTTATGCAGATCTGCCGAATATATTAGGATTTCTTGGTCTTTTTCTTCACTCCTAAAAAACAGATTAGGCACAATCCCCACCAAATTAAACATTTGGGAAAAACAACAGGCTTCCTTGACGTCCATTAATTCGGGCTATAAAATAAAACTCACAAAATCTTTAGTTTGCAAACAAACAAAATGAAAAATAATGTGCACATAATATCAAATGTAAGAATGAGCTCATCTATACTAGATATTATTATCGATACCTTAACCTTAAATTCTTATTAAAAAAAATCTACTTTCAAAAGAAACAGACATTATCCATACTTCCTCTTTTTCACGAACCGCAAAGTCTGGGAAAGAAGCCAAGCATACTCAAGCAAACCAAAAGTTTTGAAACTTAATAATTAATAAACACTTAATAATTTTTTTTCCTTTAAAGATAGGGTTTTTTCCTAATCACCAATAGCAGCAGTATATACTGACACATCTTCTTTCAAATACTACCACTTCTGCCAAAACAATATCTGAAATGGGAACTACTGCAATTCTATGTTATCAAATAATCAGATTCTGATAAGAATCTGATTCTTCGCGGTTCATCCTCCTCTTCTACAGAAATGATACATTTATGACTATCGGGGACCCCACAAGAGACGGAATACAAAGAAAATGCCGTTTAAGTCCCTCTCAAAGCAGCAGCCAGTACTTCCTCTTTTTTCACTCCACTCATGTTTAACTCTTTCCTTTGCTTTTTAAAAGTAAAAACATATATACATACATATATGTGTTCCCTTCCCAATTCTTTCTCCATCATTCTCTTTATGCCACCTTTGAACCACTGCTTCTCTCACTGTGGAACTTTCCAGATTTCAACCATCTAGATTTCCAGATTAATCATCTCTTGACATGCCTGCTCTTTTGAATATTCTGCTTATATCTCTCACTGCCCCTCCTCCTCTTCTGCCTCTCTATGATATCCACTACAGTCACCTCCCTCCTTGAGGGGCGCCCCTCTTTCAGAGCCTTTGACTGCCTGATCCCCATTGGAGAAGAGTGGATCCGTCCCTTCTCCAATCGGGGACACACACACCTTTTGTGTTGTCCCACTACACTACACGTGAATCCAATGACTCACACGTGAATCCAATGACTCACGTACCCCCAGTTGCTCAAACCACGCACAGCGCAACTAACTGGGCACCAACCTGCTCACACGATGCACAAAGCAAAGATACAGGTTGGCCTACAGGATCCCTGTGGACCTCACAGAGAGGTGGGCACCTTAAATACTAACTAAATGTGCAAGCATAGAACTCTCTTTCTTTATATTCTAACTTCCTCTTTTTCCCAGTTCCTTAATTTCTATCACGGCATATTATAAAACACAGGCAATCTCCATCACTCTCATCATACACCTAGGTTTCAGACACATTCCATTCATACGACCACAGACAAGGAGGTGTTCTTTTAAAATCTCAAAGATTCCGAAAAGGACAATACTCGAACAGTGGTCATGAAAAGTAGGAAGGCACAAAGTAAGAAAAATATCTTACCTGTGTATTTGAAGGTGCAGTTCCCAGTTGCCATAATGACCAAAGCTCTTCCACGATCGTCCCCTTGGATATCTGATGGATTTTTCCCGGGTTTCGGCACCACAATGTAATTTAGGATAAGTCCCAAATTAGACTTAATACTCAGTTGTCTGTGGTGTTCAAATTATGTTAAATTTCCCCCTTCATGGTAAGAGGGTGCGGCCACAGCACAAGAAATGCACGTCCAGTCTCATTGCTGATCATGCAGATCTCTCCAGGTTACACCCAGGGAGCTAATTTTATTAGAAATACATGATGGTGTAATCACACCCCCTTTGTCATCAATTTTAATATGTCCAATCACAATCATACAAGTTTACATTGAACAACAAATCAAAATTGTGATGTTGGCAGCCAATTGGGATACACATTACTTCATCTATCTGGGAAATTCCATATGCGTATATTAACTTCTGCTAAGTTCCTGTTTTCCTACAGACATATCAAGTGATTATGAGTCATTTTTATTTTTAAGCATATGTGACATCTAATGGAGCTTAGAGATTATAAGATATAAGAGATATGGATATAAGGAGGTTGGAGACCACCTAATAATGAAATATACAACCCTAGCACAATTGTGTTCACCAACTAACCAAATTTCTTTAACACTAGTCTAAATACTCTACCACATAATGCAGTAAAATATAGGAGTAATAGGAGTAAAAAACAAGGGGACTCCTATGTTAAAGGAAACCTGTCCCCAGTTTTTACATCACTAAACTAACAGTCCCCTCAAGCATTGTGTCTCGCTTGTTTACCTATTATAAATCGTCTCCAAAGTCATATGCAAATGAGCTGAGAAGAGTCACTTTATGTATGAGATGAGTCACGCTAAGAGGATGGAGGGTCACTTCAGAGGCCCTTATCCTGGCCTCTACAGCCCAGAAAACCATGTTTTTGGTTCCATTTTAAATACGAGCAGCTCAGATTTCAAATTATATCATGCGGATCTGTGTACTATAAAACCAGGCGGGAAACTAAGTTTTTATCTGTAGCTCTAGGACACTAGACACTAGCAGCCAGAAAGGATAAAATGGCGCAAGGGACAGGGAGGAGGAGTTACGTCACGGCATGCTCAGGTCATCACGCTGTGACAGACAGCTTAGGGCAGAAAAGAGAGTGGACAGAGGTGCAGTATGACCCTGTGACAGAAGCTAAAGTTCACAGCATCATGCCGCAGCTCAGTCCACTCGCTTTACACCACTGTTGTGATGGTGCAGGAGAGCACTGTCGGACCAGGCAGAGAAGCGATTGGATGGAGATGCAGCATGACGCTGTGACAGTAGATTAGTTCACAGCATCATGCTGCAGCTTTCCTGTTGCAACAGTGCTATCCTGCACCATCACTACAGCGGACGGAGGTGCGGACTGATGATAGATTAGTAGATCATTGGTTAAAAAAAACTGATGCAAATAACTGATGGAAAAATGGGGATGTGAACTGGCCCTTAGCCTGCTATTGTGCCGGCATGTATTTACTATATTTCTACATAACTATCGCAGCAATGTACTGTATCTAGAACTTGCCAGCAAAATTAATGCAACAAAAGGAGTCATGATAAACATACCAGCTCACTGTGCGCCCACCAGACCTCAGATCAGCCTACTGTGCCCCATCAGACCTCAGATCAACAGAATGTGCCCCCATCAGACCTCAGATCAGCAGAATGTGCCCCCAACAGACCTCAGATCAGCCCACTGTGCCCCCATCAGATCTCAGATCAGCCTACTGTGCCCCCATCAGACCTCAGATCAGCAAAATTTTCCCCCATCAGACCTCAGATCATCAGAATGTGCCCCCATCAGACCTCAGATCATCAGAATGTGCCCCCTTCAGACCTCAGATCATCAGAATGTGCCCCCTTCAGACCTCAGATCATCAGAATGTGCCCCCTTCAGACCTCAGATCAGCTTAATGTTCCCCCATCAGACCTCAGATCAGCGTATTGTGCCGCCATCAGACCTCAGATCAGCCTACTGTGCCCCCATCAGACCTCAGATCAACAGAATGTGCCCCCATCAGACCTCAGATCAGCAGAATGTGCCCCCATCAGACCTCAGATCAGCGTATTGTGCCCCCATCAGATCTCAGATCAGCATATTGTGCCCCCATAAAAACCTCAGATCAGCGTATTGTGCTCCCATCAGACCTCAAATCAGCAGAATGTTCCCCCATCAGACCTCAGATCAGCCCACCCAGCCACATAAGGTTAAAATAAAAAACCTTTTTTATTTGTCCTGTGCTGCGGCTGCCCTCCGGTCCGGCGCTCCACTCTCTTCCCTGGCCCGGCGAGCACTATGACCTAACGCTGCGTGCAGGATAGGTCATCAAAAAATTTAACTTGGAGAACCCCTTTAATTTTCAATGTCACTTTAATTCTAAATGTCACTATAAATCCTAAAATCCTGTAGTTTTAGGACTGGCCACTGAGCCTAATGATGGGTACTACTTTTTGGTCTCTACAGATCACATCTCATCATTATTATCACAGGCAGGATTACAATGACATATAACACCTCTATATAGATTACACAGGAGCCACCATTCACAGTAGGTGATATTACAACTTAGGCTACTTTCACATCTGCGATTCCCTTTTCGCTACTGAGACCTGTCAGGATCTCAATAGTGGAGGTTCTGGACTGAGCAAAACAGAGTGCACCAGAATGCATTCTGTTCCGTTTGGTTGCATCCCCATCGCAGACAGAATATCGCTGCAAGCAGCATTTTACTATCCACGATGTGGTGCAGAGCAAAATGAATCAGTCCCCCATTGACTTTCAATGGAGTTCATGACGGATCTGTCATGGATATTTTAAAGATAATACAACCGGTCACAGAGAATGCTTAGAAAGCTCATACACACAAAATTATTTTTTTCCATAGAAGTTAAGGAGTCTTCTCCAGACTACTGTGTCTATCACCCATGGTAACTGCTGTAAAGCATATTTTTAAATGCTGTTAACAACTGTGGCAAAATGTTAGCCCCCATAACCATGCTCAGAAAGCAGAATAAAAAATCTACAGTCAGAAAATAAAGAGACAGAAGAAATGATACGTTCACACACAGGTTTCTGTGGCAGACTGGTTGGCAGTATTTTGAGCCAAATGCCGAAGTGAATCCAGCAAAAATAAGAAGCATAAAGTCTATACTTTATATTTTTCATTCACTTCCAACTTACATCTTGCTTTGGCTCCAAAAATTTCCACAAAAACTTATTTATGAAACGACCCTTAGGGCTTATGCAAGATACGTGTTCTATTTTTTTTGCAGTGCGGAGGCACAGACCAAAATCTAACGGAAGGGCATCGTAATGGGTCCACATCCGTGATACGGAGTGCGTATATTGCAGTTCGCAATACAGGCACAGGGCACACACGTTTTAGTGCATGAACCCTTCGGCTGGGGTCACCAGTGATGGGAAAGCCAGCAGAAGAATAAGCTGCAGTATTTGCTGCATTTCCACAGCAAAAACTACATAATAAACAAAACCGAATGTATTAAGGATGTGCTTTTTGCTGGGGAATTTCATCTTCTTCATTGCAAAGGGTGAATTCTGCAAGAGAAATTTGCTTTATAAACTGACATGCTGTGGATTTCAAATCTGCAATGCTGCACCTTTTCTGCTGCGTTTTTTTATGAAACATGTGAATGAGAATTCAGAAATTCTCATTCACTTTGCTGGTACTGTACAACGCTGCGAATTTGCCCCATGAAAATCCACAGTGTCAAATCTGCAGCTAATCAGTCACATGCGACCCTGGTCTTAGGTTAATTTCAAACACTGATTTTTCGAATTAGCAGGAAGAAAGATTTGTTGTTCCCATGTATTCGCCATTCCTGTGGAATCCATTAAAATCTGCATCAGGGTGCCTTCACACAATGCAGATTTTGTTGCAGAAATTTCCACAACAGAAAATCAGTTCTATTCACCTAAAAGGAGCTAGCAGAAATCCATTTAATCAAATGAAGGGAACTGATTTTCACTTGCAGAAATTTCTGCAACAAAATCTGCAACATGTGAAGGCACCCTAAAGGACCACAGTCCTATTTTTCCAAAAAGTGCTGTGTGTGTAAGAAACCACCAGCTTTTGCATTTTTAGTGCCATTTTTTCCACCTGAGTTTTTTGCTGCCTTTTTTTTTGCTGTAAAAACGACAGATGTTAGCTAAAGGGCTATGAAAAAAATTAAGTCGGAGACATAGGAATTTTTTGTCATTCTGGCTTCTTTTCAAAAACACAGCATGCTGTAGCTCTACCACTTTTGAGTTTTTATATCTCTTTCTCTATAGGATAAAAAACTGATCCGTCATAATAGAAGTATATAGGCAAGCATAACGGAAATCAGACGGATCCGTTATGCTTGCCTATATACTTCTATTATGACGGATCAAAACGGAATGCCTCTAAAGGTGTCCATTTTGATTTCCGTCCTATTGTTTCCGTTTTTTTCCGTTATAACGATGTTATAACGGAAAGCCAGAACGGAATCCATGACGGTGAAGTTAATTAAGTGAACACCGTAATAACAAAACCCCATCACCAATGGTAGAATGACTGTGTTTTCAATGGTATCACCCAAAAAAGTTATGGTAATATCAGGCTTTTTCTCACTATCATGTTAGTATATACCAGAGATCTCAAACGCGTGGCCCTACAGCTGTTGTAAAACTACAACTTCCATCATGCAAGGAGAGCCTACAGCTTTTTAGGCATGCTGGGAGTTGTAGTTTTGCAACATCTGGAGGGCCACGAGTTTGAGATCCCTGGTATATACACTTACTATATTTATTGGAATACAAATAACTTTTTTAAATGCCTGTAAGTAAATATCCAATGGTCTATGCATCTCATAACTGGAAAGCACTGTTACGCACTTAATAATTTTAAGAAATTTATGAATGTGTCTTCAGAAAGAGTGGTACAAGGTCATGATTTCAGAGAATTTCTCATTAAAAAATTGAATACTAGTTCATTGCCTTGTCCAAATCTTCAGTAATTAACTTCAAAACATTGTGATTCCTTATAGGCACACCCAGTCTTGCTATTCAAGTAAGTCAAGTATAAAAGAAGAACCTTCTGTCATTTGTTGTAGATCTGGGTAAGAAAACACTACAGAATGTTCTCACTACTATTCTGTGTGCTGCTCTTGGCTACGCTAGGGATTGCAGGTATGTAGCTCAGCTATTTGCCTTAAAAACGCATTGTCCGCCATTGGCTTTGTCTACTAAAGCTAATTTAAAAAGTATCATTTGTTTCTGCGAGTTAAACATATTTCATATGCATCAATCTTTGTATTAGTATTGCAATAAAATTGTTGCCATTAATGCAACAAAGATCTAGATAGGTAAATACATGTACATAGTATTTTGTGAATTATTTCATGTATTTAATATAAGGAATACCAGATACTGACATAAAAACTGCACTCCGCAATTTATAGTGTTCTACCATGAGGCAAGGCCATTATCGAAATCGTATCTTTTTGCTGCCTCTAAATGTCTCAAATTAATTTTCAAGAGTGACAAAAATGACAACAAACAGGTAATATCTGACAAAGGGAACAGATCTGGAATCTGGAGGTACAGTAAAGCCCAGAGGACTTCAGTGTGCGCTGTATTATAACTCTGTACAACTTGAAGCCGGGTTTCATTTGTGTTTATTAATCATTTATGCTTAACCCTTTGTGGACATGGCAACTTTTTGTTTTTGCACTTTTGTTTTTTACTCCCTGCCTTGCCAGAGCCATAACTTTTTTTATTTTTCCATTTACACAGACGTATGAGGGCTTGTTTTTTTGTGGGACAAATCCTTTCTAATTGCATACAATGTAGTAAGAAGCTGAAAAAAATCCTAATGGGGTGGAACTGAAAAAAATGGCAATTGTGCCACAGTTTTATAGGTTTTGTTTTTATTGGCATTCTGTATGTGGTAAAACTAATCGGTTCCCAATTCTCCGGGTCTGTATGATCGATTCAGCGTATCAGCGATTCCACATTTATATAGTTTCTCTTGTGTTTTAATACTGAAAAAATAAAAACTTTGGAAAAAATATTTTTCTCTTTGCATCACAATATTCAGGCCCCCATAACTTTTATATTTTTTTTATTTACAGAGCTATGTGAGATCTCATTTTTGTGTAGCAATACTGATTGATACCAATTTGAGTGTGTTTTTGATCAATATTCTTGGTAGGGGGATGATGCAATGTAAAAACTGCAAATCATCCATTCATCATACGGTATGAATATCTTAGCCTGTTAGTCTTGTACAGGATCCAGCCACCAACGAATGGCTTCTTTGATCTCATAGCAGTGAAGCTGTTCAGGCTTCTTGAGTGCAGCGTTCCTTTTAATGCAGTTGTATACAGAAAGATTATATCTTTTGTTATACAGTATGGACATACAGTTGCATTTAACTAGCCATATGTTTAGCAGACTATTAAAAAACAAAACTGTACAAATGTATGATAATATAGCAGTTACTCTATATTCATTAGGTCATTTATTGCAATCACTGTCCCTTTTGCACATCTTTAGTGTGCTTAATGTAGTCTGTAAAACATAGGAAGGGTTGAGGCTATACTAGCCATGTGCATCCCGCAATTTCTGTGAGCCCTGTTGACAAAATACCTACTGTTGTCTGCAAAATGAAGAAGAATAGGACATGTTCTTTTTTTTTTTTTTTTATTGCAGCTCCTTGAAATGAATGGGTCCGCATCCAATCTGCAAAAAAATGCAGGTTGGATGCAGAAAAAAATATGGTCAGTGGCATGAGACCTTATGCAAATCTAATATAGTGGACTGCAGAAGCAGAGGAAGTTCACAAGTACAACTGTAGTGCCTTTTTGTATCTCTGCAATATGGTACTATATTGAGAAGGGTTCCCAACCAAAAGGCTACATGTCGGCACTGCCTCTTGTAGGAGCAGAGTGAAGATCTGGACTGTCTTCTCTGTGGTGAGGAGGAAGTTCAGGTTGATCTTGATGTTGCTGCCTTCTTTACAGGCGGCACCTTCAGTTTTATTCTGTGTGGTTGTTGTTGTTTTTTTTGGCTCCTTTCAGCCAGTCTGCCCCCTTTAAAGAACCTGCCACCCTGTGTCTCCTCCCTCACCCCATCCCTTCTCAGAGGACCTTTGTATTGTTTGCCTTTCCCTTCTCAAAACCCCTGTTACCTTTAAGTTCCCCTGTCCACCCAAGAAAGCCTCTGACACTGTGTCTCTCACGACCCACAGAGTCTCTTCCACTTGGTGTTTCCGCTGCCCTTCCTCCTCTCAAAAAGACTCAGTACCTTTCTGTTCTCCCTGCATCCTACCTAACAAAGCCCCAGACCTTTTGTCTAGCCCTGTCCTCCCTCTCCAAACTACTTTACATGAAGGAAACCCTTTTCCAGACTCTATTCCCACCATGTTTGGGGTGCACAGCTGATATATACTGTACTTCTTTTTCCAGAAAAAGAATTCTCAACTGTACCCATAAAACATATACAACTGTATGGTAATAGATTTGATAGATTTAATAGAATGGATTTGTCTGTTGACTTTCATTGCTTAAAAAAAAGAAAAAAACTAAATCCTATTTTTTTTTATAATACTTCCAATATTGTGCAAAAACAGTACTCAAATGTTAAACTCCAAAATGTATGGTCCACAATATGTAGTTGCAGTATAGTATTGTTTATTATTTATTATCATTATTTATTATTATTGTATATATTGTTTTACAAATGTATTCTTGTCCCTTTTGGTGTAAATGAAGTCACATGTTAGAGCTTTTTCATGTAAATGAAGCCATATGTCAGAGCTTTTTATCATACTTCTGCTCTACACCTTCACTCATGGTTTCTGGTGGTTGTACACCAAGAGAACCTGTCGCAATAAAAGGCAGCGCAATCTGCATAAATTACGAGTTTTAAAGAATCTTTTCCCACAAAACTACAGATCAATCTGCTCACCTCCTCCTGCTCTATAACATGATGCTGTCAGATTGCACTGCATTTCGTAGTGACAGGTTCTCCTTAAGAGTACTTACACCTAATTCATGCAACAATTAGCCAGTGTGTATCTCACTAATGTAGCTTTCGCAGAGAAGCATTATGAGTAGATTTTGTAAATGTTTCTATAGGTGTAACTTGCAGCAACATTTTTAAATGCAGCACAATGATGAATTTGGTGCATCCCATACACCGTACATACATCTAAGGGATAAATCCGTCAGCATCAGAGTTTTCACCTATACCAGCAGACACAGGCCCCTGTCCCTGATCAGGCAAGCACAGCTCTTATGCCTGCCTGATCACAACAAAGTACTATTATAGCACCGGTTGTTAACTTAGGATAGGTCATCAATATCTGATCAGTGAGGGTCCAACACCCAGCAACCCTGCCGATCAGCTGTTTGAAAAGGAGGCGGCTTCCTCTTCATTACACTGCCTTTTGTCTCCCTTGTATCCGCGGTGTAGTGTAATTACACTTGCTTCCGAGATGACGGACAGTGTAAGGGCCCATTCACACAACCGTATATTTGCGGGCCCGCATTACTGCGGACCCGCAAATATACGGGGGCCACCCGGCATGTGTTCCACAGCGCTCGGAACACACGCCGTGCGGCCCCATTGAAAATGCCTATACTTGTCCGTGCGTACGGACAAGTATAGGACATGCTTCAAATGAGCCGCGGCACAGTGCTAGCTCCGTGCCGCAGCTCCCGGCCCCATAGAGGTGAATAGGGCCACATCTATTCCGCAATTTTGCGGATAGATACGGCCCCATTCAGTATGGTCGTGTGAATGGGGCCTTATGAACAGGAGGCAATGCTCGCAAGAAAAGCAGCCTCCTCTTCAAACAGCCGATCGGCGGGTGTGCTGGGTGTTGGGCGCTCACAGATCTGATTTTTCATGACCTATCCTGAGAATAGGCCATCAATATAAAACTGCAAACCAATGATATTCTAATTTAATGAGATGCACATTACATGTTTTGCAGCACATATATAGGATGTAAATAGCAAACCTTTCTATACTTTTAAATGTGACATTTTATTTTCTTACCAGAAGAACCATACTGCAGCCCAGCCTGTTTAGCAGATGAAGTGTGCATATATGTGAATAACACCACAGCTTGCACAGTTAATACAACCTACTATCAAAGCCTGGGTCTTAGTAAGTTGATATATTATATATTCAATCAATCCACTGGCTACTAAAAAGTCAAGAGATCAGGTACACATACATAGCAGTGAGTTAACTTTTGTGACATATTTGATCTTTGCAGGTGTGTATAATGTCAGCTCCATGGTAGTCTGTAATGGAAACAACATGACTGTGTCAGTGGAAAAGAACTTGTTGGAGGCCCTACACTATAACCCATCTGCCTCAACGCTGTCTCAGCACAGTTGCACTGGAGCGGAACTGGAAACACTGCAGGGGCAGCGTGTATATTCATTAACTGTACCAACCAAAGAGGGTACCTGCGGGAATACAATGATGGTAAGTTGATAGAGTCATCCATCTGACCAGATACATATATATTAAATACTTGAATACTTGGCATGGAAACCTTGCCCTGTAGTCTGTGGCTGTATTGGGGAAGAAAGTTTTAGATAGAGTTTCAAGAAGAAAAAAAGTAAACCCTTAGGGTCCTGATGGTCTGATGATCTGTCAGATTATCGGGGAAGAGCATTTGCATAAATGCTCATTTCTGATAATCTACCAGTGTAAAATTTGCTGCCAACGAGTCAAATATGTTGCGTGTGTCATTTTGGAGGCACAGAAAATCATTGTTCCTGTGCAGCAGACTGTAGTGTATAAACAACAATCTTCTGCGCTGGAACAATGATTTTCTATGGGGACAAGAGATCACTGTATGGTTTCCATACAGGAAGTGATTGGTACATGTAAATGCAGCTCTCATCTCTGCTGAAGATCTGATAGTGATCGGGAGTGTCTGTTTCCTTCTCGACAATCTGACAGATCATTGGTCCTTATAAAAGAACCCTTAGGGATCACCTGGATTTCTAATTGTGCTCTGATTGTTATTTTACACACATTTGTAGACAAACAAAAAGTAAGAGGACCCTTAAGGCTCCATTCACACGTCCTGTTTTTCTTTCCTGATTCGATCCTGATTTTCTCAGGACCCATTGAAATGAATGGATCCAGATCAGGATCAGGATCGAATCAGGAAAGAAAAACAGGACGTGTGAATGGAGCATAAGAGTAATAACCTGTAGTTCCCCATTTATCAGTTATTTACCCTCACCAAACATTAACTGTAGCTGCAAACAAAAATTACATAATGTTTAGGAGGTGTTTATTATTTTCTAATACAGAAGAGGGTGAAAAAATGCCATTGCTTCAATGTGCTATGATTAAAAGGGCAGTAACAAAAAGACACGTTTCATGTCATGCAATCCTTAGACTTTCAGCTAACATTTGGAACTGGTGCTTTTCAGCAAGTGGAAAAAAAGCAAAAGTGCTGAAATACACCACTAAAAACTATAGTGACGATTCCTCAAAACTGGTGTAAAGGAAAACTTTTGCAATGAATATACACAAGGCACACGTACTATCTGGTATATTATGGGCAATACACTACACCCTTTTATAAATATATGTATTTTTATTATTGCTGTACATATATCTCAAATGTAAAAAATTTTAAAAATATTAGAAATACACACAATTAGTATGTTATAAAAAATTTATTGAAAGAGAAAAAAAAGGAAAAAAGAAGAGAAAATAAAAATTATTCAAGGTAGCAATATTAGAGGTTAGATGGGAATATTGGACCAACATGATTAGTTTGATGGGTTTTGTAATCATGATTGATAATTGATATATTATAGAGATATAAAAAATGTATATAATTCAATATCAGATCTTTATTTATTCCATAGCATGATTGGAATTCATTAATTAATAATGATTATCTTTCTTTGATATTACAATTATTGAAAGGGTCAACTAAGTCACTTTTACTTTGCACCAGTTTTGATAAATTTCCATCTACGTTTCACGCTGCATAAAAAACAGTGGCCAGATGTTACATGCTGACCAACATAAAATTATAAAAGACACTATAAACTATGTTTTTATTTGTTTTGTTTTTTTTTGTAGTATTGTGTTTGTTGCTCTATACTCTAAGCATGCGCTGCGTGTGGAGTTTTTTTACACATTTTCCCATAGACTTCTGAGTAGGAAAAAAATGTGATAAAAATTGCCACCAGAAAAAAGGACAACATAGTGTGGCAGCAGCCTAAGGCCTCTTTCACACGAACGTTGTGTTTTGCGGTCCGCAAATTGCGGATCCGCAAAAAAAACAGATGGCGTCCGTATGGCATCCGTATTTTTTGCGGATCCACTGTAACATTGCCTATCCTTGTCCGCAAAACGGACAAGAATAGGACATGCTCTATTTTTTTTTGCGGGCCACAGAACGGAGCAACGGATGCGGACAGCACACGGTGTGCTGTCCGCATTTTTTGCGGGCCCATAGAAATGAATGGGTCCGCATTTTTCATGTGAAAAATGCGGATCGGAGCCCGCAAAAACAACGTTCGTGTGAAAGAGGCCTTAAACAGAATGTCATATCAGAGAATTACCTCCTTTTTTATGTTAAACATATTTCTAAATAAATTTTTTGTGGTAATTTTTCATTTTACATGTCACTATCTAGATTTAAAAATCCTAAATTAAAAAAAAACATACATAGATAGATAGAAAGGTAGATAGCTAACACAGGATCCACCATTCACAATAGGTGATGTCACAGCCAGGGGCGTAACTACCATAGTAGCAGACCATGCGACTGCTATGGGGCCCAGGGCAAGAGGGGGGCCAGTCTTTGTTGGGATCATTTCCTATTCTACTGGGGGTGAAAACTTGGTCAGGACTAAAAGGGGCTTAGCAGAAAACCCTTCTGTCCTGTGTGGAGGGCTTGGTTTGATCCTTGCTATGGGGCCCTTACTTCTCTATGTACGACACTGGTCATAGCTAAGGGAGAGTTCTCATCACTGTTATTTTTCCGTTCTTCTGATCCACCAGAAGAACAGAAAAAAAAGAACAGAATCCTGTAAAAAAGCCGATCCTGTGCATCAGTTAGGCTACTTTCACACTTGCGTTTGCAGGATCCGTTTGTGAGATTCATCCAGGCTCTCACAAACGGATCCGTCATGATAATATAACCATCTGCATCCGTTCTGAACGGATCCGTTTGTATTATCTTTTACATAGCCAATCCATCATGAACTCCATTGAAAGTCAATGGTGGACGGATCCGTTTTCTGTTGTGTCAGACAAAACGGATCCGTCCCCATTGACTTACATTGTGAGTAATGACTTATCAGTTTCCAGGCAGCGTTTTAGTGTCCGCCTCCAAAACGGAATGGAGACTGAACTGAAGCAAAACTGATGCATTCTGAACGGATCCTTTTCCATTCAGAATGCATTAGGACAAAACTGATCAGTTTAGGACCGTTTGTGAGAACCTGGGGCGGATCTCACAAGCGGATCCTGCAAACGCAAGTGTAAAAGTAGCCTTACGCACATTTGGCATCCATTTGAGCCATTTTCATCTGAGATCCATTTTTATAGACGGGGGGTGGGGGGGGGGAGCATGCCGTACTTTTTTTTTTTTTTTACAGGATCCTGTTTTGTTTTTTTTGTTTGTTTTTGTGCTTTCCTGATGGATAAGAAGCATGGAAAAATAACAGTGTTGTGAACTCTCCCTTATCTACTCTTACCTTGTACAATGACCTCTGTACCTCTGAGCATGCCTAGAAAATTCTCCCACTCTTGTGTCTATAGTCCATGGTGGCTGCTGGTGTAAAGTAGAACTGGTTTAGTTGCCCATAGTAACCGATAATATTTCACCTTTAATTTTCCAACGGAGCTGTCACAAATGAAAGGTGGAATCTGATTAATTGCTATTGATTGGTGGCAACTAAGCTGGTTCTACTTTACACCAGTTTGCTAAATGACCCCACATATCTTTAAATGCTGTTAACAACAGTTCAGGTGAGGGTACCCTTTAATGTCTTTTGAACTACTTTTATCTGAAGCAAAGGCGCATTTTTGTTCTACATTGGAAACTGATGTAATCTCAGATTTCTCACACTGTATTTATCATACTATTGTGTCTCTCCACTAATAACATCAAAGATAATTTTCAGTTTTGTATTATTAAGCCTATTAGTTTATGTTTATATGGAGAACATTTGGAGTTCTGTTTCCGAAAAAAAACTTGTCCTACATTTGTCTATGTAAAGACTGCCCAAATGTACATACGCATAAAAATGTCTTGCAAAGTATTTCTACTTTTTTCTTTCTTTTACTTGCAGAAGAACGCAACCCATGTAACATTTGCAAATAGCATCAACATTCCCGGCCAGAGCACAAATGGACTTATCAAAGCAGTAAACATTAGTATCCCATTCTCCTGCTCCTACAATATTTCCATCCAGACTTCACTATTCACAGTGCTCAAACCAGTTATGACGTATGTACACGTAATAATAGATATACAATTTATGTGTGTGTATTTATGTGTTATGTATTAATATATCCACTAACTCTAACAGCACAGGGAATCTGAATGCAGGTGGCACTGGAGGTGATGGTACAACTACACTTACAGCCTATATGAACCCATCATTCACTCATCCCTTAGATCAGTCGCAACAGGAAAACTTAGAAATTGGGTCAACTCTTTATTTTGGAATGAACACGAAGTTCCCTGATCCGGCTTTTGTTCTTCGAATTGAACAGTGCTTTGCCACTCCTTCGAAAAATAGCAGTGGTTCAATAAAAGTACCACTCATTCAAGGCGGGTAAGAAATTGGTATAACTTGACAATACTATTCAAAAATACAAGCACTAGAAAAATAGCAGCAATGAATATTCCTTTCTAGTCTTACAGAAGCACTATGTGAAAAATTTGATGAATTGTACAGTTCATTTTCTTACTGATCACCTTCTGAATTATCTGCCTCTGTTCCATTACCTCAGCTCTACCACATAACCACATTGACTCCACCACATATCGGTCTCACTATTCATGCACAAAATTTTTTGTCTTGGAGTGCTTCTTTAATGAATTCAATGTATAACACCATGTGGGAGGCTCTTATGCTACCCGTAGTGGTGGTTGCAGATAGGCAGAATGTTATAAATCAAATGAATAAATAAAAGCAGAATGAGATTCAGAGGTGGAGTGCACTCATTGAGGGGGCTCAGGAGCTGAGCAGGCTCCATAATGGCAGATGCTGGCTGTTTCATACAGCTGACACATGTGTCTTCAGCAACCAAGATCAGAAATAATTCTGATCCCAGCTGTTTAATCCCTTGGATGCTACAGTAAATGATGCCGATGGCACCTGGGCAGTTGACAGACGAAAGGGTCTTCCTCTACCATAGATTGCAATTCAGTAGTATTGAAGTGTATATTACAAGTGATAAAACCATTGCAGGTTCACATTCTCTAGGATTACTGGAAAAAAACAGATACTGTTACATTTTTTGAAAATATTATATATATATATATATATATATATATATATATATATATATATATATACTGTATATATACATTTAAAACCCTTAACACTCCTTTTCCCAATGTATCATATAAAAAAATAAACCTCATTTGTAAATTCATATCCAAATAATGTCTGAACTATTAATAATATAAATTATAACACACAATAAATGCTATAAATAAAAAAAAATGCCATAAATAAAAAAAAAATCAAAAACTATACCTTAAAATGCTACCAATATTAACCACAGCTCCCTCTGCGGAAAAAAAGACCTCCCACAGCTCCACATAAATTTAAAAAAAAGTTATTGGTGTCAAAATATATGTTGACCACAAGAACATTTTTTTCTACAAAGTTGCATTTTTTTTAACCCCTTAAAGACGCAGCCAGTTTTCATCTCTGATGCCACTCAGTGCCAGCAGCTTTCTGCTGGATTATACAGCCGACACCAGCCATGTATAGAACGGACTCAGCTTGAGCTCCATACATGTACATACATTACACACATGTATGTGATTTTGCATTAAAGTTAAAAGTAGTAAAACATAACAAATACTATATAAATTTGATATCTGTAATTGTAGTGACCCATAGACTAAAACAGCATAAAATAGAAACCTAAAAAACATTTTCACTAGTGTTGAGTGAATTGAAGTCCACAAATTTCCTTGTGCTTCGTGGTAATGAATCGATTTAACCTAAAATAATGTAAAAAAAAATACAAAAAAAAATCTACTTACCTGATCCATTTGCTTGCAACTGCCGCCTCCATCTTGCTTGAAGATCTTAGCAGATCGTGGCAGATCTTCAAACAAGATAACAGCCGGACCATTGTGAGCAAATGGATCAGGTATGACTTTTTTATTTTACACCCTGTAATTGATACCAGATGCCACGATCATGTATGAACGCGGCATCTGAGTGGTACAGTGACGGGGAGCGCGCAATCACCGCTCCCTGTCATTGTATCCACTAGTAATTAATCACTAAGCGATTTTTTTTGTACAGTAAAATTTGACGAAGCAGCCTAATCAAATTTTCTCATCTCTAACTTTCATCACACCAATTTTTTTGGAACTGTTTCAAAAATTGGTCATCAGCCGTGTTTTGCGAATGCATGATTTGCGGACCTGAAAACATGGCCGTGTGCATGAGCCCTAATAGAAATATTATAAACTAAAACTTAAAATATAGGTGGACTTATACAGCACTTCCCCATCATATACCTGATATTTATACTACTCATGTCAGACAAGGGTGCTTTACTATAGTTGTTGTCTGCTGCCATTAACTGCATGTACTGTGATCTCATGTCCCACAGAAAAAGTCTATTCATGTGAGGGCTTACATTCAGGGTTTATTCACATGACAGTATCAAAGGGTCCGCATCTGTTCAGCAATTTTGTGGAACGGGTGCGGACTCATCTATTTCAATTGGGCCGTAAAATATGCGGATAGTAAACCATGTGATGTCCACATCCGTTGTTCCGTCCACGGCCCTGCAAAAAATATAGAGCAGGTCCTATTCTTGTCCATAATCACAGGAAAAAATAGGCATTTCTATAATGGGTCACCCGTTCCGTTCCGCAAATTGCGGAATGCACACCGGCGGCATCCGTGTTTTGCGGATCCGGAATTTACATCATCTGAATGCGCCTTAACTGTAAGGGAAGTAGCACAGCTTCTGATTACCTGTACAATGAAATCTAACGGTAGAGCATTAACATTAGGTTCATAAACTAGGTGCCACAAAGCAATATGGAAGTAACCATTGCACTATTTTTCACTGTTTACTCCTGTATAATACTAAAATTGAATTGGATGACATTGGTTGTTCATATTTCTATATCACATATATTCTTGGGCAGTTGTGCAGTTGGTAATGGACCATATACCAAAGTGATTGAAAATGGAGAATCTAAGGAGGTTCTATTCAGTATTACAGCATTTTCCTTCCAAGGCTATAATACTGTCTACATATTTTGTGATGCCCGACTATGTAATTTAGCATCTGGCACCTGTTCGAAGGTAAAGTGACCTTCATTTTCCCTTTACATAATTCCATATTCTTTTCCTTTTGGAGTTTTTAACATTTCAGTATCTTTTTTTCATGCAGTGTACATCATCCCGTGAGATTTCTCAGAACACTGTGGAATTTGGTCTTGGTCCTTTTACATTCCAAGGTAATGGAAATTTATTATGCATTTGCATTTATTTGAGTTTTCAAGCAAACCTTGGGATCAGGTAAACCTTAGGATACAAGGAAGCATTTCTCAAAAGTTTGCCAGATTGCGTCTAGATCTCCGCTGGTCCCCATTATAGTGAATGCAGCTGGCAGGGGTAAGGTAGTGTCCAGCAGTGCCAGATCCAGTATTTCTCTGGCAGTCTTCTCCCTGACGGAGATTGTAATAACCTAGACCATTATTCTATGCACAGGCATCACACAAAAAACATATCCGTACATTTTATTCAACATGGGAGCATATAAGCGACGAATGCCACTGTATAAATAAAAATAATTTTAATGGTTTAACCCACAAAAAGTAAACCCCTAGTAAACTCGTAGTTCTGCATTTGGTAATACAACCAAATACTGTATGTTCTGTTTTAAGATAGCTATGTACAAAAAAATGTCAGAATACTAAAGAGTTTCCTAAAGACATACAAATGTATGATATTTTTCTGTTTTTTCCTTTTATTTTTAGAACAAATAGACTATTCTGCCAGCTGTCAAAAAGGTAAGATATTATATCAGTGAGGATACATTCACATATGCGCTAGCGCATTCTACCTTTCACTGCCAATGCCCATGGGATCTGGCTGGGATCTGGTCACTTTACGGTATAAATACTAGGTTTCAGATGGAGAAATACTACATGCAGCGGTTTTTGACTGACCGGAAGCCAGCATTTATGCAGAATCAGTACAGTTGAAAAAATACATACTTCCATCAACTTCAACCAAAGGATGGGAAGGAATGGGATTTAAGGGAAGGGGTCGTTTACACTGCCTTTTTCCCCCAGCATAATTTTGACAAGGACCCCTTTTAATGGGATGTAGCACTGCAGATCGTGGCCCCGCAGTTAAAAACTGGGACCAAACCAAGAAGGGACGTGTTCTTTCTTGATCTGGTGTGCAGACGGCGGCCTCTTGAAGCCACGGTGACTGTCCTCTTGCAGCTTAGCTAAATTCAATGGGGCTAAGCCGTGAGTATCAGTCACACGGGGCAGGATTTCAATTTTTAACAAAAGGTTTCCAACTCAATGGCATGCGTGCGGCATCACAACTCATATTTACAAATATACCATGTATATGCAACACACACACATACATAAATACACCATATATACCTCCCAACTTTAAAAGCCCAAGGAGGGGCATTACATATTTTACTCTTTCCTTTGGTGCGCATGGCATAGGCAGTATTGCAGAAAATACACCCTTGGAGGTCCATCCCTTGAAGGGTAACTGCAGGTCCTATACACAGAGGTGATATCATTACAGGCAGGATTAAAATGACAGATAAGCAGATAACTGCAATAAACTGATCTGTACAGACCAAGAACTTGTGCCTATTATTCTTAGTGGCCAGTGGAAAAACTGCAAGATGTTATGTTTTTGTTTAAATATAGATATTGACAGGAAAATTTAAATTGACATAATCAAAAATTCTTTAAAACCATGTTAAACATAAAAATTTGATTTACACAATAGGTATTTTTCTGATTACACATTTCCTTCAAAGAAGCACACACATTTTTAAATTTTCCAACCTGTTAGAAAGGTACATAATGTAAACTGTAGTGAAGGTAATCTTCTTTCCAGTGCCTATATTTGTAAGTTATCCACTCCCTTCTGATCCTCAGCTGTGTCATGTGACCAACATTCTGACTTTCCTAATAACACAGCATCTTATGCGTGGACAGGAAGCCACACATAAGTTTATGTATTCCTATGGAGGCCTCAATGTGAGTCTCATAGGAATGAATAGAGAAGAAACTGAGTTCTGGTCACATGACACAGCTAAGGATCAGAAGGGAGGTTATAACTCACAAATACAGTCACAAGTAAGAAGGTTACCTTCACTACAGTTTACATCATGTACCTTTCTAACAGGTCAGAGAATAAAAACATTTGTGGGAGTTCTTCTTTAAGAAACCACCACCTATCATATATTCTTTCATTGGTTCCATTATGGACCATGAGAGCTGGGTCATCACCAAGCCCTCCCACTAATTTATCTACCAATTCCACCACATGCCAAAACCTGGCACCAGGGAGACAGCAAAACTTTCAGCTGAGACAGTCATGGCAACAATTTATTCTGTCATCCTGATTATAAAATCCCCTATACCATATGTGTATGTAAAAGCTCATGGGCCCTGGTGCAAGAGTTCAGTTTGGCCTCCCTCCCTCAGAGGCAAAAATGGAAATGCCCCACCTCACATGCCACATTCTCAACCTAACTCCTTCTCTCCAGCCCTACTGTTAAAGACATACTTGGAAAACATTACACACAGAGCTACAAAATATACAGGGTAACACACCACATACCTCTTACATATAGTGACATCTCCTCTGATGTAGATGTTCACATTCCTCACCTTCTCCATTCAGATCAGACCGCCATGATGATTTCTTTCAGCCATGTCTTGCCCCTGCAGAGTTTGACAAACATCTTAGTTCCCTACTTTTCAATCATCCTCCCCAGTGGAGTAGCTAGAACTGACTGGGCCCCACAGCAAATTTTTGTGTGGCCCCCCCCATGACCCTCCTCATATGTAACAGTGTGTTCAAATCACGTTTTTCCTATCCGTTTGATATTGATAAAAAAGGTACCATATAGAAATATGCAGCACACCACGTTTTTGTATCCTGCAGAGTCCAGTACAAAAAATGCATATGTTAATGTATATGTTGTTTTACAATGGAACTGTATGGTGAATGGACGCCACCGTATGGATCAGTCTGAGGCATCTGTTAATGTATACATTTTTTGTATACATTAAACAGATGGGAAAAATGTGATGTGAACCCAGCCTTAGTGCCAGAATAAGCAGCAATACACAGCGGAGCAGAGAGGCTGCCATGTACTGACAGCGCAGAACCTGGTCCTGGTGGTCAGGAGTGAGGACTGTGTTTCCCAAGGATAATTTATTTATTGGGAAATACAGGGCACAGTGTAATATACCGGGATCTATATACTATAAAGATATTAGCCCTACCCTGGAATCATAAGACAATTAGGGGGTCATTTATTAAAACAGAAATATGCCTATATTAAGCATATTTCTAACACAGATTTTGGCGCACAGGTCCTTTGCGCCGCAATCTGCAACTTTTCCCCACTCGTGCCAGGTCTAAAAAAGGTGAAGTGGGCAGGAAAGGGGATACAGTTATTGCCATACAGTTATTGGATAACACCATCATACAGTGACTGGATACTTCCATACAGTGATTGGATAAAACCGCCATACAGTAATTGGATAACACCACCATACAGTCACTGGAAAACACTGCCATAAAGTGATTGCATAACACCACCATACAGTCACCAGATACCTCCATACAGTGACTGCATAATACCACCATACAGTCACCGGATATCTCCATTCAGTGACTGCATAATACCACCATACAGTGACTGGATAACACCGCCATACAGTCACCGGATAGCACTGTCATACAAGGACTGGCTAATGCCGCCATACACTAGATAACACCTCCATACAGCGACCGAATAAAAGGATATAACAGGGCACAGTACACGGAATGACTAGAAGCACAGTACAGGGTATGGTAAGAGGGCACAATGCAGGGTATAAGGGAGCACAGTACGGGGTGGGGGGCACAGTCATATGACCCTGAGCCATTAGAAGGACACCACCATAATGAGAGGCAGAGGTGTGAGACAGGGGCCTGGGGCCCTGGATGGACAGGAGGGGTGGACACAGCAAGTAGGTGGAAGGCGCTCTGAGGGGGATTTATACAAGAAGTGGGGGCTGGAGGCCTGTGCAGGGCAGCAATAGGAGAAAGAAAGGTGGAAAAGGAGCTCTGGATAAATGAGGGAGGATAGTAGACAGAAGGGGCTCCATGAGGATGAGATAAGAGAAGAACAGGATATGGGGGGGCAGGTGTCATGAAGGCAGACTGCTTTATGAGGCAGTAAAACAACTGAATAGCATGAAGCTGCTGGTACACTACAACACCCAGCAGCAGCTTGAAGACTTCCCTGCCATTACCCCTTCTGTTCCACACAGCAGACTCACTCACCCACTACTGCATCTCCACACACTTCTTTTACAGCCCTGCCATCTCTTTCCTCCTCCAGCAGCACATCCTGTGTAGAGGGGGCGTGTCTACAGCTGGTAAGCCAGGTCCTGCTCTGCTGGAGTGAAGAGGGGGCGTGTCTGAAGCTCTGCAGCACAGGAGCTTGTAAGAAAGATATCGACAGGCCTCTGTATGCTGTATGCTGCTACTGCTCCCGGGCACCTTCTGCCCTCGGGCCCCGAAGCAGTGGCTTCCCCAATAGCTACGCCCCTGATCCTCCCATCTTCTCAACATCCCAATACTGTGACCACTGTGCTCCCCAATACTGCAGAAACAGATACTCCCCTGAAGTTAGGGCTGGGCGATTAATCGAATTAATTCGATTAATTCGCCCATTGCCACGCTCACGATTTTATTTTTTAGGAAAATCGTGAATTCGATTTTCCTAAAAATGGCGCCCGACATAAAATAAAAAAAATCTCTCACCTGTCCTGCGCGTGGTTCCGCTCCGGCGCTCCTCTTCCGGGTCTGCGCTGCACTGTCCTGACCGCGTACAGCGTCAGGACGTAGTGCGCGCACTCTGACCTGATGCTGCACGCAGTCAGGTGACAGTGCAGCGCCGGGAGAAGAAGACACAGAGCGCCGGACCTGAAGCGGAGCCGCAGTGGAGGACAGGTGAGAGATATTTTTTTTATTATTATTTTGGTGGCTGAAGGGGGCACTTTGGGCTGTTCTCAGGCCTGGAGGCGGGCACTTTGGGCTGTTCTCAGGCCTGGAGGGGGGCACTTTGGGCTGTTCTCAGGCCTGGAGGGGGGCACTTTGGGCTGATCTGAGGTCTGATGGGGACACAGTGGGCTGATCTGAGGCCTGGAGGGGGCACTTTGGGCTGATCTGAGGTCTGATGGGGGCACAGTGGGCTGTTCTGAGGCCTGGAGGAGGCACTTTGGGCTGTTCTGAGGTCTGATGGGGGCACAGTGGGCTGATCTGAGGTCTGATGAGGGCACAGTGGGCTGATCTGAGGTCTGATGGGAGCACAGTTGGCTAATCTGAGGTCTGATAAGGGCACAGTGGGCTAATCTGAGGTCTGATGGGGGCACAGTGGGCTGATATGGGGTCTGAGGGGGCATAGTGGGCTGATGTGGGGTCTGATGGGGGCACAGTGAGCTGATCTGAGGTCTGATGGGGCACAGTGGGCTGTTCTGAGGCCTGGAGGGGGCACAGTGGGCTGATCTGAGGTCTGATGGGGGCACAGTTGGCTAATCTGAGGTCTGATGGGGGCACAGTGGGCTGATGTGGGGTCTGATGGGGGCACAGTGGGCTGATCTGAGGTCTGATGGGAGCACAGTGGGCTGATCTGAGGTCTGATGGGGGCACAGTGAGCTGATCTGAGGTCTGATGGGGGCACAGTGGGCTGATCTGAGGTCTGATGGGGGCACAGTGAGCTGATCTGAGGTCTGATGGGGGCACAGTGGGCTGATCTGAGGTCTGATGGGGGCACAGTGGGCTGATCTGAGGTCTGATGGGGGCACAGTGGGCTGATCTGAGGTCTGATGGGGGCACAGTGGGCTGATCTGAGGTCTGATGGGGGCACAGTGGGCTGATCTGAGGTCTGATGGGGGCACAGTGGGCTGATCTGAGGTCTGATGGGGGCACAGTGGGCTGATCTGAGGTCTGATGGGGGCACAGTGGGCTGATCTGAGGTCTGATGGGGGCACAGTGGGCTGATCTGAGGTCTAATGGGGGCACAGTGGGCTGATCTGAGGTCTGATGGGGGCACAGTGGGCTGATGTGGGGCCTGATGGGGGCACAGTGGGCTGATCTGAGGTCTGATGGGAGCACAGTGGGCTGATCTGAGGTCTGATGGGGGCACAGTGGGCTGATCTGAGGTCTGATGGGGGCACAGTGAGCTGATCTGAGGTCTGATGGGGGCACAGTGGGCTGATCTGAGGTCTGATGGGGGCACAGTGGGCTGATCTGAGGTCTGATGGGGGCACAGTGGGCTGATCTGAGGTCTGATGGGGGCACACTGGGCTGATCTGAGGTCTGATGGGGGCACATTGGGCTGATCTGAGGTCTGATGGGGGCACAGTGGGCTGATCTGAGGTCTGATGGGGGCACACTGGGCTGATCTGAGGTCTGATGGGGGCACACTGGGCTGATCTGAGGTCTGATGGGGGCACACTGGGCTGATCTGAGGTCTGATGGGGGCACACTGGGCTGATCTGAGGTCTGACGGAAGCACAGTAGGCTTTTTTATTTGTTTTTTATATTTTTACTAACGTAAGAAAATCGAGATTTAAATCGTGAATCGTCCAAAATTTTAAAAAAATCGAGATTTTTTTTTTTTGCCCATATCGCCCAGCTCTACCTGAAGTGCCTTATTCACAAATAATTGTGCTAAGCTGATACTGTGCCAGGATGCCCTCCACAGTAATAGTGCTCCCCAAAGTCCTACCAATAGAAATAATTATCTGCCAGAGTGCACTTATAATAATAATAATGCCCCTATTGTGCCCATACTAGTAATCATGTTCCCTGTAGTGCCCCAGTAGTAATAATTCTCCATATAATGTGTGCCAGTAGAAAAATGCCCCTTTTAATGTGCACCAGTACAAAAAATACCCCCTTACTATTTGTGCCAGTACAAAAAATACTACCTTATAATGTTTGCCAGTACAAAAAATACCCCCTTACTTTTCAGATCAGAACCCCATATCAGATCCACAGATCAGACTCCCATATCACACCTCAGATCAGACTCCCATATCAGACCTCAAATCAGACCCCCATATTAGACCTCAGATCAGACCCCCATATTAAATCATTAGACCCCCATATCAGATCCTCAGGTCTTCTCTGGGCCCACACAGCAGTGTGATCTGACTGCATACAGCATCAGGTCATAGTGCATGCCTCTGTCCTGACGCTGTACGCAGTCAGGACAGTGCAGTGCAGGCCCGGAGAAGTCCAGGGAGGAGGGGTGAGTACAGCACTTCACTCACCTCTCCCTTCCTGCATACTAGTGAGCGCTTCCAGGCACGAAAAGAAAAAAATGGTACAGCACCTGCAGAGTGGCTGATGATCCACATGGATGCACGATCTCCCCGGAGTCTAATCCCAATGGCTCCAAAATTCAATACAGACAGGAACTTCCAGTGAAAAGGGTCTTCTTTATTCCATCACCACACCTCAGTACATGCTACGTTTCGGCTATACCTTAGCCTTTTTCAAGCATACATATACCAGTGAACACACAATTATATATACTCTAAAACCTGTGACATCATCCCTGGTAACCAGGAAGTGAATGCTCACAACCCGAATCAAGTTCATCCATTATTTGTTAAAGCATTCTATAAGGGACCAAAATCAGTACCATATGTATAGAAATAAATTTGAACCATCAGAATATAAGCAATATATACAGATTATAATTCATACCATGTTGTACTCCAGTTTTACTTCCATTCCGTTCCATTGCGCTCATAGTCCTGCGCATGTTCCATATATCCATGTTGTCAGGCAGCCCGACACTCACTTAGGGAGCGCGCCAGAAGCGGAGCTCCTCCCAAGCGGTCAAGTGACCAAAACATGGTCATGTGACTAATGACATCACGCTACCTAGCAACGTGGCTCCGGACATGATTATACATCTCTGCGGAAAAAATGTTGTTTACACAGGGAGCGCGCTATAGCACAGCGCCTCCCCATTAGGTCATATGGCCATAATCAACCACATGTTTCCTGACGTCACGTTGCTATGCAACGCGACGCCAGCTCAGTATTAGCCACGTTATTGTTCTTAAGTATGTGTCTAGTGATTATTCTTATTAGTCAGGAGTATTCATAATAGATAGGCAGCGCTAGTCAAAACCCGTGTACATAGATATAGCTGCAACAAACAAGGTAATTAATCAAAGAGATATTAGAGCATTTTAATAACTCACATCAATTATATCCCATTTCTGCTTAGATACAGTTTTGCCTATTAGTTGCATTTATATCCCTGCATACTTATCCAGGGGCATATTTCATGATTATTACACCCTTCTTAAAAAATGATTATACAGGTCCATCTATACAAAGGCTTATATCATATTACAAGGGTCCGAGCCAACCCATCCTCTTACCCCCATCGCATAAAATCAGTCCATATCAATAATGGCGAAATCTGAAAATAAATAAAAACAACATAATTAGAAACCACTAATCCAAAGTTACAATATCACAAGTTCAGTCTAGAGGAAAGGGGTCATGGGGAAATCAATATTCATCCCTTTTGGATAGAGGGTATCCAATTCATGAATCCACCTCAACTCCTTCTGTTTAAGTATCTTTTCTCTGTCTCCCCCACGTCTTAGTGGGGGAACATGATCTATAATCCTAAATCTGAGTTGGCTCACATTATGTTTGAAATCATCAAAATGTTTGGGGACAGGTAACTCAAGAGCTTTATTGCGTATCTTGGACTTGTGCTGTCCTATTCGCTCTTTACACGCATTCCTTGTCTCCCCCACATAGAAGAGCCCGCAAGGGCACTGGAGTAGATAAACTGCAAACGCCGTCTGGCAGGTGTAATAGCCTCTTATAGAGTAGTTTTTTCCTGTCCTAGGGTGTGAGAAGGTATTTCCCTTTTGGATGGAATTACAGTGACAGCATTGTAAGCATGGAAAATTACCATTTTTGGTTTTGGTCAAGGTAGTTTGTATCTCCTTCACTGCTTCCTCAGACGCACTTATAATACAGATAATGTGATTGGCGGTACACCACTGGCAAGGGGCAGTTGCGACTACTGCGATAAATATGGTCTAGTTCAGGGCTGGCTAACCTGTGGCTCTCCAGCTGTTGCAAAACTACAACTCCCAGCATGCCCAGTCTGCCTACAGCTATCAGCCTACAGCAGGGCATGGTGGTAGTTGTAGTTTTACAACAGCTGGGGAGCCGCAGGTTGGCCAGCCCTGGTCTAGTCCATACCTGTACTACTATCCCCTAACTATTAGCTGGGTTGTCCTTCTAGATGTTAGATAGAGCAGTATCCACACTGAAAAAGCCTCCAATCCTGCAAGTTATTATCCCAGTTGCAACACACACTTAGAGTAACTGTACATGGTGCAGATTGGTATGCAGAAAATCAGCATGAAATCCGCACCAAAACTGCACAAAACGACAAATGAATCTGCATTATTTATTGCGGTTTTGGTGTGTGTTTTTAGGCAATTTTAATGCGGATTTTGGGTGGATTTTGTAACTGATTTTCTGCTTATGTTTAACCCATGGGGAAAACCACTCTACATAAGGTGCATAATGGCACAAACAATTAACAATTACCGTAGATTTCAAAATCTGCATGGCAGGTCAATTTCCGTGCTGAGGAAAAAGCAAAGTGTACATGAGAGTTGTATAATCCCATACACTTTCCTGGTACCGTATTATACTATGGTTGGAAAAAAACGCAAGTAATCTACATCATGTGCAGTTACCCTGAAGAGCAATGGGAAAATAAAGTAGGGTACTTCCAGGGACTTTAACCAGTTGCTATCTCTGAATGGCTGTTTTAAAACGTCCAATCAGAGATAAGCCCAGATCGCCCAGATGTTAATAGTCCATGGGTAGTCAGAACTTATTTCTGATTGGATATTTTAAAACGGCCATTCAAAGATTGCAGTTACAAGAGAAATCAACAATAAAAAATTGTAATGTTAAATGTCCCCCAAAGGTCTTATAAGACCTTATAGGGCACAAAGGGTAAAAAATGTTTTATTTAATTAAAATAATAAAAAAACTAAAAGTTTCAAGTTTTAAAAAGCCCACTTCCTCTCATCAAACCATTTATCATTGTAAAAAATAGAAAAAAATGTAAAAAAAAATAAAATAAAAAAATAGACATATTTGGTGTTGCCGCGTCTGGAACAACTGGCTCTATAAAAATATCATATTATCTACCATGTCAGGTGAATGCCATTAAAGGGTTATTCCCATCACTGACAATGGGGGCATATCGTTAGGATATGCCCCCATTGTCTTATAGGTGCACCTATACGGAGCCCCTAAAGTTAAGGAGGGTGCACTGCGCATGCGCAGCCGCCCTCCATTAATTTCTAGGGGGCCGCCGAAAGTAGCCTGGCTCGGCTATTTCCATCGGCTACATAGAAATTAATGGGAGCGGTGGCTGTGCATGCGCGGTGCACTCCCATTTGTTTCTATGGGTGCAGCGGGGAGATGAGCCTGGTGGTGGCCAGACCCAGGAAACCCGGGGTTCTCCAGGCGCATCGCTCCCCATTCTCGATATAGGAGTGGGTCCCAGCAATATGCCCCCCATTGTCTAAGATGGGAATACCCCTTTAAAAAAAACAGCCTTTTTTGGTCACCTCGCCTCCCATAAAAAACAAGCAATCAAAAATTTGTATATGTACCCCAAAATGGTACCAAGTCAACGTAACCTCCAACAAAAAAGAGCCCTCACACAAGACCATCTCTAAAAAAATATATGGTTCTCAGAAAATGGTGGCACAAAAACATGATTTTTCACAGATGCTTTTATTGTGTAAAACTGAAAAAATAAAAAATAAAAAACAGATATATTTGGTATCACCACGTCCGTAATGTCCCACTCTATAAAAATATTACATGATCTGCCCCGTTAATTGAACCTCGCAAACACAACAGGCGACAGTGTACAGTATAGTACCCACTGTACCCTTGAGTCCTTTTCTTCTGTACAGTTACTTTCTTCTTCCCACTGCTCATGAAATATCCTTTAGCTACTCACATGTGTGGGTCATCATATACATTTTGGGTAAATTAATCAACATTGTCTATGCCCATTTTTTCCTTTTGATTTTTCCTTTTGATTTGGATTGATAATTGCTCTAGGCTATAATAAGCTACATGAGATTGTTTTCATGTAAGGGAGGGTTCAAATCATGTTTTTTGCTTCTGTTTGACATATACATTAGAAAAAAAAAGATCCAAAAATGCAGTACACTACGTTCTTGTATTCTGCACATACAACATATGAGTTTTGGGGGCTTTTTTTTACAATGGTGAACGGATGCCACTGTATGGCATCAGTCTGAGGCATCCATTTAACGTATGTTTTTTTGTATATGTAACGGATGGGAAAACGTAATGTGAACCCACTCTAATATAATGACTATTGACGTATCTGACTAAGATCTATCTGGTGGTGGTATCTATGCCTTGTCAGGGCATTCCATGGCTTCCAGGAGGTTCCTGACACGGGATCGACAGCATCTACAGCATCAGGGCCTCTTACCCCCTAGCCACATTTATTTTTATTCACTATTTTTGGGGTATTTTTAGCTATCATTATTAAAGGTTACATTTTACACTGGTGAAGGTGCTCTGTGACATATTTTTGGAGGTTTAGTGATTGACTGAGATTCCTGATGCCTCTATAAATCAGATCTGTGGCTAATTCATCAGTGTGGAAGGCTGGATTACAAGTCTTCTGGATCTGTACCCAGTGTCCAGATAATGTTACCCATACATGCAAGTAACCCAGCTTTCCCAAGACCCTGAAAGGCAAATATGACACGGAATAGCACTATTTATAACTGCGAGGTAGGATTTGTCTTGGTTGATTTAGTACTGTGCATTCTCTATTACAGTTTCACATGGTGATTATTACCTCCTATACAAATAAACAATATCCACAAAACTAACATAGAAATATTTTATTGGTTGAACAAATCCAAAAATAAACATAATAAAAATACATAAGATGTGATGAACATGTAAAGACAGAGACAGGGAAAATTAAAAAAGGAACAAGGAAAAAGAGGACACCGTCCTGCTGTAGATACACAAAACCGCCAATATAAGACAGTGTGAGTCGCCCATGTCAAGTTTGTGAATCAAACCTGGCAGAAAATAGCCATGGCAAAGGCACACGACCAAAACATAGGAACCAAAACACACTGAAAGGAAATAAATAAACAAGGGTGGTACAAATACCGTGAGCGATGAGATGGCGTGAAGTGATCAAACAAGCAGGACGGCGTCCAATTCCCGACGCCGTTTCGCCCTAAGGCTTCTTCTGGGGAATGCCTATATTGGCGGTTTTGTGTATCTACAGCAGGACGGTGTCCTCTTTTTCCCTGTCTCTGTCTTTACATGTTCATCACATCTTATGTATTTTTATTATGTTTATTTTTGGATTTGTTCAACCAATAAAATATTTCTATGTTAGTTTTGTGGATATTGTTTATTTGTATAGGAGGTAATTTTCAGTATATCTATCCACTCCCGGAGTTATTATCTGGTGGTTATTTGATAGGTGTTCACAGTTTCACATGGTGGTAACCCAGTTTTCCCAGGACCCTAAATGGCAAATCTGCATAGTTCATAGCAGTATTTAAGTGTGAGAAGTGAGTTTATTTAGGTAGACTTAGTATTTAGTATTCCTTATTACAGCTCCACATAATGTGTAACCCAGCTTTCCCAGGACCCTGAATGACAATCGGTAGGCAAATCTGCACAATTATGCAGAGAAGGTAGAAATTATCACTGCATAACTGGGCAGATTGGCTATGTGTACTATAGGTGGTACTATATACCGTATATGCCGGCGTATAAGACGACTGGGCGTATAAGACGACCCCCAACTTCTGCCCTAAAAATATAGAATTTGGTATATACTCACTGTATAAGACTACCCCTCTCCCAAATGAAAAAAAGTCTGCTTTGATTTCAACATGTTAATTTTAATTCAAATGCATATGACATGCAGGTACTGTATATAGCAGCAAAACTGTCACTTATAAACATAAGGTTGTTTCAAACATGTACGGTAAAGCTAAAACTTTGCAAAACAAACAAGAGAGCAAGTGCCTGGTGATCATAACTGTAAGCTGCGATATTGTAACAGGTCTTGCTGGCATGACAGTTTCCCTTTAAAAGCCTTCAAAATCCTCCTGAGAATATAGAGAATAGTATGCTACTTCAGTATGCTAAGAGCAGGGCTCTCTACGCGCTGACGGGGAAAAAAAAACACCTCACACAGTGAGGCCCCCGTATATCCGGCGTATAAGACGACCCCCCACTGTAGCCATTATTTTAAGGGGTTAAAAAGTAGTCTTATACGCCAGTATATACTGTATATACTACAGCTGGTACTATGGCTTGGGCTGTAACCAAATCTATTTTGTACCATTAGTAACTAGGAGATTCATTCAAACAAAATGACCAAACTCACTGTGTAGACAAATATTATCCAGTATAAACCCAGCCACCTAATCTTAAACTTCTTAACTCACATGCACTAGCATCAGAGGGGGAGAGGAGAGGACATGGCTGCAGCCTGAGGCAACAACGCACTGCTCTTCCGGTGTATTTTTTATGGTCTGCAATTGTGATATCTGATGAAACAAGAGCAAATAAATAACAAAGACACATATGGAGATCATGTTATGTTTTATTTGTTGCTCCTTTTTCTGTATTTGGATTCTGGCTTTAGTGGCCCATAAGGAAACAGTCAGAGGGGTCTTGTAATGCTGGACCACCTGAATAAGAAACAAAGGCATTTTTCCACAAGATTTCTTCTTGACAAAAAGTGTATCTTTATTGTCCAAAGACACAGTATGTGTTACATTTGAATTGTTATTTTCAGTGCATGCTTAAAGGGGTTTTCCAGGACTTCACTATTGATGACCTACCCTTAGGATAGGCCATCAATATCAGATCTGCAAGGGTGTGACTTCTCATATCCCCTGTTAACCAGATGTTTCCAGAAGCTGCTGTGCACTGGAATTACATTGTCATGGTAATGCCTTGTTACGGCATGACTGCTCTTATAATACTTACTGTGGTTGTAAAGGAAGACTGATGAAATGTATCCATCCAGAAAGGCTTTCATTAACAAGAAACCTTCATTTTTAGGTTTTTCTCTTACCTTGCTGCTGATCAGTCTTCTGTGCCTTTGGATACATCTTACATCTGAGATCATATGAAGCCGAAATATTACTATTGCAACGGACAAGATGTTCTTCAGGTTTTCTCCTGGACCAAACCACTAATCATCGAAATATGGGTTTTCTTCTGATCATATCCAGAATAAACATGTTTAAAATTGTTACTTCCATAAAATTATGTTTCTCGTTTCTGCAATAAAATGTTAGCAGGAAAGTGAGGTAGCTAGCTGGGTAACAGTTAGAAAGCGGGTTAGAGGGAAAAGTGCCAGGGAGGCTAGCCCTAATCTGACACACCCCAACAAGTTTGCAAGTTTGGCAGATATGGGGGATGTTACTTCAGGGATAGCACTGCTGAAGCCGGACACTTCCTCTGCCAGTCAGGGGAATGTCAGCTCCAGTAAGCAGGGGGCCAGGAGAGCAGGGCAGGCCAGACAGGTGCTGGTAGTGGGCGACTCAATTATTAGGGGTACAGAGAGGGCAATCTGTCACAAAGACCGGGATCGTCGGATGGTGTGCTGCCTTCCAGGCGCTCGAGTTCGGCACATCGCGGATCGGGTTGACAGATTACTGGGAGGGGCTGGAGAAGATCCAGCAGTCATGGTCCATATCGGTACCAATGACAAAGTTAGAGGTAGGGGGAGCGTCCTTAAAAATGATTTTAGGGATTTAGGGCATAAGCTTAGGGCAAGGACCTCCAAGGTAGTGTTTTCCGAAATACTGCCTGTACCACGAGCCACACAAGAAAGGCAGCGGGAGAATAGTGAGGTAAACAAGTGGCTCAAGAACTGGTGTAGGGAGAAGGGATTTGGGTTCTTGGAGAACTGGGCCGACTTCTTTGTCGGCTACAGGCTCTACCGTAGGGATGGGAGAAGATGGCTAGAAGGCTGGAGGAGTGTTTAAACTAGGGACTGGGGGGGAGGGTAACTACATTATAGATGGGGAAGATAGTGCAGATAGAGACCTGGGGCAAGGTAATAGAACTGGGGGAGGAATGGAAGGAGGAACTAGAACAGATCAGAAGGAAAGGTGTAGGGTAAGAAATATACATCAACCTCTTAATTGTATGTACACTAATGACAGAAGCCGGACTAATAAAACTGGTGAACTGGAATTAATGATGTGTGAGGAGAACTATGACATAGTGGGAGTAACTGAGACATGGCTGGATGATAGCTATGACTGGGCAGTCAACGTACAGGGTTACAGTCTGTTTAGAAAGGATCGCCAAAACCGGAGAGGGGGAGGGGTTTGCCTTTATGTAAAATCCTGTCTAAAGCCCACACTCCGGGAAGATATAAGTGAGGGACATGAAGATGTGGAGTCACTGTGGGTAGAAATAAATGGAGCCAAAAACAATAATAAAATACTAATAGGGGTTTATTATAAACCACCCAATATATCAGAGACCACAGAAAATCTACTTCTAAACTAAATAGACGAGGCGGCAAATCATAATGAGGTTGTTATTATGGGGGACTTCAACTACCCAGATATAGACTGGGAAACTGAAACCTGTATATCTCATAAAGGAAACAGGTTCTTGGCAATAACCAAAGACAATTACCTTTCCCAACTGGTTCAGGACCCGACTAGAGGGACGGCCATACTGGACTTAGTATTAACCAATAGACCTGACAGAATAACAGATGTGCAGGTCGGGGGACACCTGGGAAACAGTGACCATAACATAATAACCTTCCAATTGTCATTCAAAAGAGTGTTTCTTCAGGGAGGAACAAAAATACCAAACTTCAAAAAAGCTAAATTTAGCCAACTAAGAGATGCCATAGGCCTAACTAACTGGAACAAAATCCTCAAAAATAAAAATACAGCCACAAAATGGGAGATTTTTAAAAGCATCCTAATATCTAATTGTGAGAGGTACATACCTTATGGCAATAAAAGGTTAAGGAACAAGAAAAAAACCAATGTGGATAAATAGAGCTGTAAAGAAAGCACTAAATGACAAACAGAAAGCATTTAAATCACTAAAACAGGAGGGGAGCGAGGAAGCATTGAAAAACTATAAGGAAAAAAATAGAATATGTAAAAGACAAATAAAAGCAGCCAAACTAGAGACCGAGAGATTAATCGCCAAAGAGAGTAAAACTAACCCGAAAATGTTCTTCAATTATATAAATACTAAAAAGTATAAACCTGAAGGTGTCGGCCCCTTAAAGAGTAATGAGGGGGGAGTTGCAGAGAGCGATGAGGAGAAAGCAAAGCTACTAAATATCTTTTTCTCCACTGTATTCACTGAGGAAAATAAACTGTCAGATGAAATGCAGAGTATAAAAGTAAATTCCCCTTTAAAAGTGTCCTCTCTGACCCAGGAAGAGGTACAGCAACGTCTTAAAAATATTAAAATAGACAAATCACCAGGACCGGATGGCATACACCCCCGTATCCTAAGAGAATTAAGTAATGTCATCGACAGACCCTTATTTCTGATATTTATGGACTCTATACTCTATATACAGGATTGGCACATAGCAAATGTGGTGCCAATATTCAAAAAGGGTCCAAAAACAGAGCCCGGAAACTATAGGCCGGTAAGTTTAACTTCTGTTGTGGGTAAACTGTTTGAAGGTTTTCTGAGAGATGCTATCTTGGAGTACCTCAATGAAAATAAGCAAATAACTCCGTATCAGCATGGCTTCATGAGGGATCGGTCATGTCAAACCAATTTAATCAGTTTCTATGAGGCGGTAAGTTCTAGACTTGACCGCGGCGACTCAATGGATGTCGTATATTTGGACTTCTCCAAAGCGTTTGACACGGTACCACATAAAAGGTTAGTATACAAAATGAGAATGCTTGGCCTGGGAGAAAATGTCTGTATGTGGGTAAGTAACTGGCTCAGTGATAGAAAACAGAGGGTGGTTATTAACGGTAGATACTCAAATTGGGTCACTGTCAATAGTGGGGTACCACAGGGGTCTGTATTGGGTCCTATTCTCTTCAATATATTTATTAATGATCTTATAGAAGGCTTGCACAGTAAAATATCAATTTTTGTAGATGACACTAAACTGTGTAAAGTAATTAACACAGAGGAGGACAGTGCACTGCTACAGCAGGATCTGGATAGACTGGAGGCTTGGTCAGAGAAGTGGCAGATGAGGTTTAACACTGACAAATGTAAGGTTATGCATATGGGAAGGAATAATGCAAGTCACCAGTGCATACTAAATGGTAAAGCACTGGGAAACTCTGACATGGAAAAGGACCTAGGAATTTTAGTGAACTAAGCTGTAGAAGCCAGTGCCAGACAGCTGCTGCCAAGGCCAATAAGATAATGGGTTGCATCAAAAGGGGCATAGATGCCCGTGATGAGAACATAGTCCTGCCACTTTACACATCACTAGTCAGACCACACATGGAGTACTGTGTACAGTTCTGGGCTCCTGTGAACAAGGCAGACATAGCAGAGCTGGAGAGGGTTCAGAGGAGGGCAACTAAAGTAATAACTGGAATGGGTGGACTACAGTACCCAGAAAGATTATCAAAATTAGGGTTATTCACTTTAGAAAAAAGACGACTGAGGGGAGATCTAATAACTATGTATAAATATATCAGGGGTCAGTACAGAGATCTCTCCCATCATCTATTTATCCCCAGGACTGTGACTGTGACGAGGGGACATCCTCTGCGTTTGGAGGAAAGAAGGTTTGTAAAAATAAAGAAACGACAGCAATACAGAAGATAAAGTGAACTCACAGAATTTCCCATGAGGGGCTGACCTGTAATTTAAAGGCTATGTATACCTTTGGGGACATTTTTTTATTATTGCATTGTACTCATTGTGAGCTAAAAATATTTTTTTAAATTGGTCTTTATTGAAAATATGACTCTTTTTTTCTGTACAGAGGTAACATGCTGCAGTGGCAGGCTGTGGATTTTCTGTCATCTGGGGAGCAGACTTATCTCTGCTCTCTAACCTAATTAACATTCATTATAGCTCAGTTCTTATCGTACTGATAATGTGGCTTAAGTAAGTGTTTACGATCTCTCAGTAGTTTAGAGATAAGGGCTATTACATCACCAGCCCAAAGTGAAAGTACCAGTCACACAGCTAGAAAAACGGTTAACCCTTTGTGACAGAACAGCTCATTATTTTTAATAAAGCCAAATTAAAAAAATGATTCTTAGCCAAAAATAAGTAACATGCAATCATAAAAAATTGCCTCTGAAGGTGTTTCAAAGTCTTTAAATTTGGTGAATAAATGATGTGACTTCCCTTTATCTTCTGCATTGGTTTTTCCGTTTTCCAGTAATCACAGTCAGACATAGGCATACATCTTTGTATATATCAAACGGGGACAAGTGTACACTACTACTATAAAAAAGACCAATATAACCAATAATGCCACTATTCATTGACCATTTCAGTACCAAATACCAGCTCTGCAGACTATACAAATCATCAGGAGTCACAGGCAGAATACACAATTAAATCCAGTGATTTAAGTAGCATGAACTTGTTTTGGCTTAAAGATAGAATTTTTTCTATGGGTCTGTGTTAAACATTGTATCTTTGCAGTTCCTTCTTCGTCTCACTGAAATCTTTCTGAGAGTTACTCTGATCTGTAGCCCTTATCTCTTCTCAAACCGATCAGAATGTGAATGGTTCCATGGGAGTAGAGCTGCTGTAGTAAGTTCGGCTTTGTTTGATGGTTCATGACCATCCATCTTCCTCTTGATCACATTCCAGAGGTTTTCAGTGGGATTCCAATTTAGAGATTGGGCTAACCATAACACGATCTTGATTGTGTTAAAAATTGGACTCATCAGAGAAGATGACCTTACTCCAGTCCATGGTCCAATCTGCAAACTTCAGCCTAGCTCTTCTTTGCTTCTCATTAATGAAGGGCTTTTTCTAGGTTACACAACTTCAGCCCTGCCTCTAGAAGTGTGTTTCAACCCATCCTCACCATACACTTGACCCCAGCTCCCACTTGCCATTCTTTTTATAGCAACACCAATAATAAAGAACTTACCCAAACACCATAGTTCAGTACATAAATACAATTTTTATTAATGACACATAAAATACATCAATGTAAAAATCAATTTAGACTCAAATAGCGGTGGTAAGTCACTATATATGCCTGAAGTACATGGGATAAACATTAACTGGGTAGAAAGCCCGCAATTTCTCCAGAAAATAAAGTGCCTAGTGCCATAAACATCAAAGAGAAAATATATATAGGGCGAAGGAAGAGCCCAAACTCCAAAGATATTGCACAAATCCACAACAACAGTACATATAGGACAAACTGAAAATTAAATAAAATAGATACCGACCAGTGAAACTTCACCCCAACGCATGTTTCGCCAAATGGCCGCATTATTAGAGTGACACAGGCTGGCTCTTGCCTCTACCTCTTCTACTGTAAGCTCAAGAGGTGGAGGCGGAGCCAGTGATACAATACAGCACTCGAATTCTGCATGCAGTGCCTCTACTCTGCCTCCTGGCTCTTCTGACAGGTTGCTTAGACTGAACTAAGGACTGCCAAGACGCGAGCAAGCCACCAGTGCTGTACTCTGCGCTCTGCCACTGTTGCACTGACTGCCGGTACCCTGCTGAGCTGTGGCCTGTCTGTTCTCTTCCAAATCTGATGTTGTGTAGCAGTGGCTATGAAGAGAGCAGGTTGCAAACTTTAGGGATGGGGCCCCTAGGCAATTTGTCCCCCCACGCCAGCCCTGATAGAGACAGATACAAGTATCACACAAAAGTGAGTACAACCCTCACATTTTTGTAAATATTTTATGAGCGTCCCATAGCCACCGCCACCGCTAAAATCATATGAGCTTTGGATGCTGCCAAGGCTTTTGATAGTATTGAATGGAAATACTTGTGGGCAGTGCTGAGTGGGATGGGCTTTGGAGACACATTCATATCATGGATAAAGCTGTTATACGCTGCCCCAACAGCTAGAGTCCGGGCAAATGGACTGGTGTCGGATAGCTTTTTGCTGGAGAGGGGCACGAGGCAGGGGTGCCCGCTTTCACCGCTTTTATTTGCGGTAGCAATAGAGCCTCTAGCTATAGCACTTAGACTGAATGGGAATATCAAAGGTTTTCAATATAAGGACCATATAGAAAAAGTAGCATTATATGCTGACGACCTGCTGCTCTTTATGGAGGACTGGAGGAACTCAATAACAGAAGCAATTCGGGTTATTGAAGCATTTGGGTCGCTATCGGGCCTGAAAATAAACTGGTCCAAATCGGTCATTATGCCCATAAGGGACAATGGGTTGAGAGGTAATGAGAGTGAAGTCCAGTTGCAGGTGGTGTCACAATTTAAATATTTAGGGGTTCATGTTACCAATAATGTACAGGAGTATGAGGCGTTGAATTTACAGCCTGCCCTAGTTAAGTTTCAGAAAAAGGTGCATGACTGGATAAGGTTGCCTCTTACATTAATAGGCAGAGTTAATCTCATTAAAATGGTGCTGATGCCACAACTATTATATCTTATCCATAATGCCCCGACTTGGATCCAATTGCGGCTCTTTCATAAAGTGAATGTAATATTTAGGGATTTAATATGGCAGAAAAAAACACCCTAGAATCAGGTTGGAAACCTTGCAAAGACCGAAGGAGCAAGGTGGCCTGGCAGTGCCGAACCCCTGGCTCTATTACCTAGCATCTCAGATGCAACATTTAAGAGGCTGGGGAAATAATCTTCCTGACTCAGCCACCAAAACAATGACTCAGGTATTAGTGAAGTCTACTATGCTTATATCAGCTCTGGAAGCGGGAATGTTTGAAGGAGTAGGCAGTGCATATCCGACATTAATGGCTATCCATAAAGTGTGGGTAAAGGTCAGGCAGATCCTGGGGTTGACGGGGTACTCGGAACATACTCTGATTTGGCCCAATGTAATGTATACGGAAATACAAAAGGTACAAGCCTCTAAACTGTGGGAGGAAAGGAAACTAATATATATGCATCAGTTATTTCAAGGAGAGGTACTTAAGTCCTTTAATCAGCTACAGCAAGAGTTCGGGCTGCCTCATAGCAGTTTTTATACATTCCTGCAAGTCAGACATGCCATTAATGCACAGTTAAAAAGTACTCCCATGAAAAGGATCGCTAAGCACAGAATTTTAGATATGGTACTCATACAGGGCGATACTGGAGGAGTTATATCTATCAATTATGGCGGTCTTCTGGAGGAATTTTTAAAAAAATATCCTTTGGAATTATTTCACAAATGGAAAAGAGATATCCCAGAGCTAGATGAGGCGCAGTGGGTGTCTATACTCAAAAGGTTCCCGGATATAGCGGTTAGTGAGGCCCAACGAGTATCTCAACTTCTACTACTACACAGAGTGTATAAAACCCTTAAAGTGCTGTGTATTATTGGATATAGGACGGATGACAAATGTCCAAGGTGTGGGACCTCTCAGGCAGACCTCATACATATGGTCTGGAACTGTCCTCGTTTAAGAAGATATTGGAAGGAGGTGATAGACCTGACAAATAGGGTATTTAAAAGTCAACTACAGGCTACAGCGCTCGTTTGCATATTGGGATGGGTGGCGGATAGCTCTGTTACAAAAGATCATCGACTAGCTATTATGCGGATTCTGTATCAGGCGCGAAAACTGATAGCCTATTATTGGATTAATCCGGTAGCCCCTTCTTGTACTGAACTGATAGGTAAAATTAACATACTAGTCAGGTTAGAAAACTATGTTTATACAAAACGTAATGCCCAAAAAAAATTTGAAAAAATATGGGGAATATGGATCGATACGTCAGGGTTAGCCCCATTGGCACTGACCAGAGATAGAGGTCCGTAAGACAATGGGTGGTAGATAAAGGTGAAGTAGAGGAGGATACTTGTATACATACAAGGTATGGCGGTCTGCGTATAATGGATGTGGATATGTGAATATATAAACTTACTGAGATAATTTCATCTGTCTGCTGGAGTACATGGTAAATAACCTAAGAAAAGACAATAATGATTTCTTTGGATAATGACTGCTTTATTCACACAGGAGAGTACAAATGGACGTACAAGAAAACATAAAGTTGCATACCATTGTGTGGACTTTTGGGACATTCTGGGAGAAAAACTGGACTGCACAGAGGGAGGGAGGGAGGGGGGGGGGGTTGCACAGGGGTTGTTTGTATTTGTTATACATGTATTTTTGGAAAACCAAATAAAAATATTTGAACATAAAATCATATGAGCGTGGGATAATAGTCCAGCGGCGGCCCGACATGCACAGCATCATTGTAATCAATGATGCTGTGCGCTCCCGTGCGCATGATCGATGCCGCTCCTGGACATACTGTATGGCCCGCTCACGGACCGTATGTCTCGGAGGGCATACGGTCGTGTCAAAGGGGCCTAAATTGGGAAAAATCAAGCCCCTGTCCGTCTCAAAGTCTAATTTTTCCAGGATTCTTACTAGACTCAACAGAAAACCTTTCTTCCCTCTCAAAAAATCTTGAAGGTAGAGAGGCCTGTAATTGACATCATAGGTAGACCTCAACTATGAGAGACAAAATTAGAAAACAAATCCAAAAAATCACATTGTCTGGTTTTTAAATAATTTATTTGCAAATTATGGTGGAAAATAAGTATTTGGTCAATAACAAAAGTTCATCTCAATACTTTGTTATATATCCTTTGCTGGCAATGACATAGGTCAAACATTTTCTGTAAGTCTTCACGAGGTTGGCACACACTGTTGCTGGTATGGTGTCCCATTCCTTCATGCAGATCTCCTCTAGAGCACTGATGTTTTGGGGCTGTCGCTGGGCAACACAGACTTTCAACTCCCTCTAAAGGTTTTCTATGGGGTTGAGATCTGAAGACTGGCTAGGCCACTCCAGGACCTTGAAATGCTTCTTAGAAGCCACTCCTTCGTTGCCCTAGTGGTGTGCTTGGGATCATTGTCATGCTGAAAGACCCAGCCATGTTTCATCTTCAATGCCCTTGCTGATGGAAGGAGGTTTGCACTCAAAATCTCACGATACATGGCCCCATTCATTTTTTCATGTACACGGATCAGTCGTCCTGGTCCCTTTGCAGAGAAACAGCCCCAAAGCATGATGTTGCCACCCCCATGCTTCACAGTAGGTATGGTGTTCTTTGGATGCAACTCAGCATTCACTTTCCTCCAAACACGACGAGTTGTCTTTCTACCAAACAGTTCTGCTTTGGTTTCATCTGACCATATGACATTCTCCCAATACTCTTCTGGAACATCCAAATGCTCTCAAGCAAACTTCAGACAGGCCCGGATATGTAATGGCTTAAGCAGGGGGACACGTCTGGCACTGCAGGATCTGAGTCCCTGACAGCGTAGTGTGTTACTGACGGTAGCCTTTGCTACATTGGTCCTAATACAATAAATTGAGAGGCAACCAGAACAGTACTAGAAAACAAGTCAAGTCGGTGTAACAAAAGGCCTCATCTATATCAATACCAAAAAATACACCATTAATAAATAATATTAGCTTTATTATTACATCAGAATAATATACACACAAGGTTTAAAACAGTGGTGGTAACTACACATGCAAAAAGAGGAGGGGCACACAAAGATAATAAACATTACAGCTAAATACTCGATATTACTGCGAACATTAAATTGTAATCCCAGTAGCTGATAAAGTGCCAGTGCAAACAATAGTACAAAATGCAGCACATATCACAGAGTATAATCACATTAAACAGGTAAAAAGATCAAATACAGACCAGTGTCAACCTCCAGCCCCGACGTACGTTTCGCAAATGCTTCCTCAAGGGGATCTTTAACATTGCTGGGACGGATCCGGTTTCTATTGTGTCCGTCTTGCTCCGGATCCCCAGGACGGAAAGCAAAATGCAACATGATGCGGTTTGCTCTCCTGCCTGGGGACGCAACTGAACGGAACGGAATGCATTTTGGAGCATTCCGTTCTCTTCAGTTCAGTTTTGTCCCCACTGACAATGAATGGGGACAAAACTGAAGCGTTTTTTTTTCCGGTATTGAGCCCCTATGACGGAACTCAATACCGGAAAACAATAACGCTAGTGTGAAAGTAGCCTAAGCTTATCTGAAAGTTTACATTTTCCTGTTCAACAACCTGTATGTGATATGTTTTCACAGATCTGAGACAGATAAGAAGAGAAACATTGCAGATGAGAACAGGAAATTGAATGAGACCCGGACAGAAAAATTCTTCTTTATTGAAGAAAGGGGAAAGCTAGTTTGCTTAATTAGCAAAAGTGTAGTTGCAGTGCCAAAGGAATTCAATGTTAAGCGGCACTATGAAATCAAACATTCCAATTTTGAGCAATTTAAGGGAGAATTGTGCAAAAGAAAAGATCTTATCTTTACAGTGCAGCCTAACTGTACAGCAGACCATATTCACCAAGATATCTAAAGAAAGTGAAATGGCTATGGAAGTCAGTTATGAAATATCAGATTGTAAAGTCTTCTCAACCATTTACAGATGGTGACTTTGTAAAAATAAAGTGCTTGATTGTTTCTTCACAGAAGCTATGCCCAGAGCCTGTTAAAAATTTGAATCTATTGTCCTGAGTCGGGTGACTGTTAAACATAGGGTTGCTGATATGGCTGCAGACGTTTCAGGACAGACACATTTTCTTTTCTCTGGCAGCAGATGAGTCAACAGATATAAGTTCAACTGCTCAACTACTGGTTTTTTAATCAGGGGGTCTCCACAGATTTTCACATTTTTGAGGGATTGCTTGGAATGATCTCATTTCAAGGACAAACAAATCTAGATTTAAGTAAGCTAGTTGTAATTGTTACTGATGGTGCTCCAGCCATGATAGGCCCCAAAAATGGTATGGTTTCTCTGTTATGCCCCTTTCACACGAGCGGGAGACTCGCATGTCTCCCGCAACGCATCTACAGGGCTGGACTCGGCACGGACAGGGATCGCAGAGCATTATATGCGATCCCTGTCAGTGCCTAGTCCAGCCCTGTAGATGCGTTGCGGGAGACATGCGAGTCTCCCGCTCGTGTGAAAGGGGCATTAAGGCAACACCTTGGAGAGCACAAGCACCAGCTGATTCAATTTCATTGCATCATCCACCAAGAATCCCTGTGTGGGAAAAGAGCTTGGATTTGAAGATGTAATGAAAGTTGTTGTCAACGTTGTCAACTTCATAAAATCGCGAGGGCTTAACCAGCGGCAGTTTAAATCTTTTCTAGAAGAGATTGTTTGTGAATATCAGGACCTAGTTTTTATACAGAAGTAAGGTGGATGAGCCAGGGGAAAACCTTGCAACTTTTTTTGAATCGTTAGAAGGATAAAATAGTTGAAGAACTACTTTCTTGGTAGACATTACACACAACATTTGAATGCACTGAATTCAAAATTGCAAGGGAAAAATCAGCTTGTTAGTAACCTTTGCAACTACACTATATCTTTGCTTGTTCCAATTTCAGCTTGAAAATGGTGATCTTGTGCATTTCCCAGCATGTAGATAAAAAATTTGCACTGATGCAATGTTGGAGTATGTAGAAAAACATGCACATCTCCAGTCCATATTTGAGAACCACTTCACTGATTTTAAAAACAAGAAAAAGTTTTTTGAAATGCACACCCCTTTTGAATTGTTCCTGATGAAGCACCCCCAGAATTTCAACTGGAACTCATTGAGCTTCAGTCATGTAACAGTCTACGAAATAAGTTTAAGGAAGGGGCTTTAGTTAAATGGGTTATCCCATGACTAATGTAAAAAAATGAAAATCAGACATCATAGTACATGACAACCTCTTTCTAACAAAGCTAGAACCAGCCCTGTACCTCACATGGATCCAGAGATCTCCCCACTCATTGCTCTGCTAGATTTATATCAATCTGACAGCTCAAGGGGAGTGTCATTTCTGCTGTAGCTAAGGGGGCGTGTCCATGCTCTCCCTATCACAGCTCAGGAGGCAGCTGAAGGATGAAACTGTGCATGTGCGGCCATCTAAGTGAGCGAGACAAAGGAATAAGAAAATAAAATAGCAGGTGGCGCTATATGGATACATTTTATTTATTTTATTGAATAACTCAGTAGCTATAGAGAATTTTTAATTAAATGCAATTTGAAAAGTATTCAGATCCAGGTGCTGGTTGGAAAACTAGAATATTTTTCATGGGACAACCCCTTTAACTTCTATAAATGTGTGCCAGGAGATGAATATCCAAAATGATGTGAAAGATCAGCTATTTATGCCTGCCTATTTGGTTCAACATACTCTTGCAAGCAGGCATTTTCTATTATGAACATTAGCAAGTCAAAATTTAGGAGCAGACTTACTAATGAGAATATTCACTCAATTCTGCAACTAGCCACAACTGAGCTGAGACCTAACATCCAAAAGAAAAGTGAAAGTGAAAGATATGCAACCCCAGAAAGCCCCTTTCACATATCAATGAAGTATAAACATGTGTCAGTAGTAGAGATGAGCGAGCATACTCGTCCGAGCTTGGTACTCGTTCGAGTATTAGGGCACTCGTAAGTACTCGCAGCTCGGACGAGTATCTCGCCATACTCGAGGAAATGGCAACTTCCGCATCGTGCTTTTTTGGCGCCTAAAAACACAGCCAATCACAAGCCAGGAGACTCTGCGTACCACCTAGCATCACGTGGGGCCCTTACATGTCGATAGCAGGGGTTGGCTGGCCTGATCAGGTGACCCTGGAATATACTACCGACTGGCCGCGGAGCTCGGCTCAGTTGCCGTCTGGATGTCGTTAGGGATAGAGCTGCTGCCTTTCAGGGACAGTGTTAGGGCCTGCATTTAGTTGTCTGTTAGGCAGGGATCACCCACAAACAACCCAACAGCCCTTCTAAGGGCTAGAAGACATTTTATTTTATTTTTTTTGTCACTTGTCTGGCTGGCACTAGTAGTGCAGCTATCGCCATATCTAACCTTGTTTTTTTTTTATTTGTTCTATCTCAGTGATACAAATCCATTGCACACAGCACTGTGGAACCATTCTGTGTGTCACAGTTCAGCACTGACTCACTCCAATCCATATATACTGTCCAGGTGACGCTTTCTGTATGTCACACAATACAACCAAGTCATTTGCTACCAATATCATCTACCGCTTGATCCAGAAAACTCTCTGTGCGACATTTCTCTGGGTCGCAGACTAAATAGCCACCGTTAACAGGGTGTCAGTCAGTCCTACCATAGTTCTTGCACGTCACGTTCCCAAAAAAGAAAATATAAAAAAAAAATAATAATTTTTTCAGTTGTTTTAGCTCAGTGATACAAATCCATTTTACTCAGCTTTGTGTAACCTTTCTGTGTGTCGCAGTTCAGCACATTCGCTCCCATCCGTATATACTGTCCAGGTGACACTTTCTGTACGTCACACAATACAACCAAGTCATTTGCTACCAATATCATCTACCGCTTGATCCAGAAAATTCTCTGTGCGACATTTGTCTGGGTCGCAGACTAAATTGCCACCGTTAACAGGGTGTCAGTCAGTTCTACCATAGTTCCTGCACGTCACGTTCCCAAAAAAAACAAAATATAAAAAAAAAATTATTTTTTCAGTTGTTTTAGCTTAGTGATACAAATCCATTTTACTCAGCTTTGTGTAACCTTTCTGTGTGTCACAGTTCAGCACATTCGCTCCCATCTGTATATACTGTCCAGGTGACACTTTCTGTACGTCACACAATACAACCAAGCAGGGGCGGATTGGGAAATAAAAGTGGCCCTGGAAAAAAAAAAAAGGTGGCCCTACGTTGTGGGCGGGACCAGATCGAGAGAAGGTGTGGCCAACATGGGTAGGCGGGGCTAGAAATACCATAGAGGGAGCAGTATATCATGCTGCAATTTTTTATTTGGCTCAGTGCAGCACAA